>JANHQD010002072.1:0-22479 GCA_024721195.1 Marasmius sp. AFHP31
TCACAGCGTATAGAACGACGCGACTCACGAAGGAACCTGAGCATTGGCGAAATGGAGGCTCGCTGCAAGAAAAGCAACGAATGAGAAAGTTTTGAAGGACATTATGATAAATGAGTGTGGGGGGTGCAAAGAATGAGCGTGGGGACAGGGAGGTGAGTGTACGGGGAGTGATAGAAAGAAGGAAACCCTCTCGATGGTCGACAATTCGAAGCGGGCCTTTTTATAACGGGCGGGCAATATCCCCGAAACCCTGCACATGCATATCAAATTCCATGCGCGCAAGTTCCCGTGCGTTATACATTGAACCGGGGTGTTGGAAAAAAGTGAGGTCATCCATTCACCTATTCCGCGCGGGTCTCATCTCAGTCTGCGGGCTTTGGGAGAGTAGGGGAGAAAGGGCGACTTGAGAAGGCATCATGAGTCTCCTAAACCCACCGAAAGGTGCCTGGCGAAAGCGTGTTCAAGCGCCAGTCTTCCTCCGTTTGCTCAAGCAGACGCTTCGAAGCCTCGAGGGCTCGGAAACGGGTCGGCGCGTGGCAATACGCTGACACGAGTTTCATGATTCCAAAACAAAGTCCCTTCGGTCTCAAACGGTCGGTCACTGAGTACTGAGTACTGAACGCTGAGATATTGAGCCTTTCATCAACCTGTTGAGCCGTCAATAACCAAATTTCATTCAACTCGACATACCCCAGCGTGTACTTGCTAGGGATTGGACTACTACGCAGAGAATGGTGAATTGTTGATAGGTGGTAGTGATACACATTATTCGTGGATATGAAGTAAGCATCCGTGGCGACCAATTCTCGTCGGAATATGACCGTTGTCTAGTGGGCCGACGGTAGACCTTATAAGTCTATAGATACGTTTCAAGGTCAACCTCGAAACGTCTCATAACGAGCAGTAGGACATACGTACCAAGAGTCGAGTCCAAGGGTCCTATGCCGGGATGAGCAGGTCTCCCCAATTCCTAACCACAACAATTCCTCCGAGGAACACTCCAACACCGGTCAAGATACTGAGGTTGCCTGGAAGCTTCTCAGGCGCGTAGATTTCTTCACGAAGGAAACGTGAGAAGGATGATTCGTCTGGGTCACTGATTTGGCGACGAGATGGGTGCAGCGCAGCATTTTTGGGGACGTATGCTGGGCCAGAGCCGGGGGCAGCTGAACGACGGGCCATTTTTGATTTTGAGGGTGTTGTCGGGAGGTGAGAGACAAAAATTTCGTCACCTCCGTTGACAAAGGCACGTCAGCCGTATAAGGTAGGTCGTTCTCACATGCATAGGCGACGTCAACCCCGTTTCGTGACTCCTGCTCAATTACAGTTACTGGAACTACTCGAGTACGAATTGTTCGCTCAGTCCGTAACAGATGGATATCGGATGTCTATTATCTCTCATGATTCGACAAGACCAACCAGAAGCCCGCAGAGCTGTGCAGTGCATTGCCCTGAGTCTAGTCCTCGCAGCTCGCTTGCGCCTGACTCCGTGATTGCTATGATTCCGGCACTCATTGAACGATCTCATGTTTCACATGCGCCCTCGAAGAAGAAGTCGATCAGTCTCCGGATGTCGCGCTCGTCGCAAAAGTGGTCGGCCGTGATGTTTCCTCCACTCGATCGCCTCCTTCGACTTTCTGGAATTTCACGCCGAACACAGCTACGTTTCTCCAAGAAAAATATATGCCTATCAAGTAGTCCTGGGCCTTGATACCGAAAAGCACAGGAGGATTGAGCGGTGGGTACTTGACTCTGGGTGACGAATCCATCGTCGGTCTTCTAGCCTAAGCCTCTGTATCTAAAGCATCGTGCCGCTCGACGCCCGTAACCTCGTTCTCGTTCTAGGATCTATAGAGTAGCATACATCCGCACTCTCAAAATCGTGAGGTGAATCGTGATGTCGATTGTTCATTGGCCACCACGAAGGGCGAGGACAAGATGGAGTACTGCGCCTGCGGCGATGTTCAGTTCGGCGGCGGTCTTTTCGTCGGCCCTGTCGAAAGAGAAAAATAATAAAGGAGACAGCTACGTTAGATAACCGTTTTCTCACTCGAAATTACAGATTGAATACACACATTTGTCGCCCACTGAAAATCAATCTCTGCTGGGGCGGTGGCACACCAGACTGCTCTTCGACTTTCTCCTTGATACGGGTGATCTAAAAAATACTGGGCATCAGCCAACAAAAGGCCAATCGTTCTGGTGATATATGAACCTTGTCCTCAGGATCGATGTCGAGTTCAATCTGTCGTGTGGCCTGGGTGTCAGAGATTCAATTTGTCAGGAAATACATAGAAGGAGCGCACCTCTTTTCCTGTTAGTGTCTGTATTAAAGATTTCCAAATGTTAAAGTGCGCGTAGCCAACGAATTGGCATTGGATTACTTGCCTTGACTTTGATCAACATGGTGTAGCGGAGGATGGGGGGGATGCGTGTAGAAAGGAAGAAAGGTTTACAAATTAGCGCCCATCTGCTGACTACGGGTCCGGCTTTCCTGGTTCAAGCGATAACGATGAGTCGAGTCGATGTGCGTGCTTATGGGCAAATTCGTATTGTATGTACTAAGGGCGGTGTAATATAATACATGTGCATGCGTGAGTAGTAGCTAGGTATACATGATCAAGAAATAAGTACGAGTGCATCAATAACTCTAGGCAACGTATTGGAACATGTCCTTCTGCGAATCGACGCGCTCTATGTACTCTTTTTCGAGCAGACTTTCGATCGACTAGGTGAGGAAACGCGTCAGTACAAACGTCCGTTCAAAGGAGAATCAGTTCGCAAACCTTTTTGATATCCGGTATCCTGGGTGCGAAACGATGAGAGATCTGTGATATAACTTCTTGGATCAGTTGTTGATTCTTCATCGTCTTCCTCGCCTTCATGACCCTGTTGTAAAGTGGATTAGGGCGGTCTCCAGAAAGAGTATACAATGAGGACCTACCGAACGATGGTAGCCTCAATAACGATTCTACGATCCGCGTCTACCGTCTTCAACACATCCTTCGCCTCGGCCTTCACTTCCGCTTTGATTGGCAAGTTCAGGTTGACACGGATCTTCTTTGACTTGAAACCTATCCCGTGGTGAAATCTGAGTACAGAGAAAGAATCACAGTCGGACGAATCAACGTACTAGGGTTCAAATCATACTGCTCCTTCTCATCGTTGATTAAGATCTTGGCCTTGATGAGAATGTTCAACACCTGCTTCAGATGTTCCTTCTCGATCGAAGTCGCCGTGAAGATCTCCTCGAACGACATCGTGTCGTTGCGGTTGTACTGAACCAGGACAGCCATTTGGTATGCGCTCGTCATCAAGATGTACTTCTGGTTCAAGTAATTCGTCCGCAGTTCGTTCTTTGAATAGTTCCATAACCAGGTGAGCTTACGGCCTGAGTGTTTCGTCTGGTAGTATTGCTGGAAGCGGTTGTAGGTCGTCTGGATCTCGGAAGGTATGATGAATTCGTGCGGGGGAGGATTGAGTGGCCAGAAGTTGGTACCGAGGACCATGATGCTGAAGGTGATGTCCATATCGTCATGGGACTGCGCCATCTTGTCCTTGAACGAGTCCGTGAGGTCTTTGCTCAGGCTCATATCTGCGGAGAAGCCCATGAGTGGGTGGATGAGGCGTTACGAAACCAGATCGCTCACCTGTGAACATGCGCTGGAGTTTGTTGGTGTATTCGAAACCGCACGCTTCCTTGAGTTTGGAGATCATGCTAGCTTCGCTTTCATCGGATGCCGAGACGCCGTGAATGAGGCGTTTCGAGAGTTTAGTGGTATAATACGTCTGGAAGACATCTTTATCTTCCAAGTACTTGAACAATATCATCTGGAGGGGATCCGTGAGTTCGGTGAGGTAACGAAAAGTCAAACCATGAGACGTACCACTCGATTCAGAGCACCTTCCAGATCCTCTTCCTCAGCCATCTTGTTGTTTTTCCTTAGCAGAAGATCCGTATGCTTCGCAATCAGCTCAGGTGACTTCGTCGAAGATGTTCCAGTGGCAGCATTCCGGTTGACATAGTCTCGGCATGCCTTATCCAAGCTCGCTGCGAACCCAGCTTCCGACCTGAAACTCCTTGAAACTGTCGTCGAGCCCGCTTTGTGTACCGCCAATAACGCGTCGACATATGCCTTTGGCTCGATATTGTCCGCGTTCTCCGCACCTCCCTCCCCAACCAACTTTGCGATCGCTGACAGTCCGGATTGCTTGACATGTGCCTCGAAACGCTTTCGTAAAGGTTCCAGTCCCTCGGGTATCCGCGATAGCAGGCCATACATCCGCTGCAGATCCTCGTCCTTGTCGAAGTCGAGCAGCCGTTGGAAATTCTCCCATAAAACTTCCGAGTGTTCTCTAACCAGGACGTGTTCACACTTGCTAACGAGCTCTTTTCGTGTCTTGGTATGGAGATAGAGATCGACGCGGTCTTCTTCTTCCTTGAGACGCTCTTCAGCTTTCTTGAGGTATTCGGAAACGGTATTCGAGGCTAAAAACCCTTCCGACTCCTTTGTGTAGTATTTTTCGGTGGCCTCAATGAATGGTATTTCGAAGTGTTCCTTGTACACGTCAAGGCACTCTTTGTTGGGATCCGTCGAGTCGAGGCCTAGGGAGACGAAGGAAAAGACGACCTTCTTCACTAGACTCTGGTCGATCGCTTCCCCGTTACGCTGTCTCTCTATCAAGCGAAGAAGTGCGTCGACGAGTTTGTTCTTGTCCTGTTGGATAGGGACGAAGAACTCCTTCTTCCATTGTGCAAGTGCAAGCTGTAACGTGTTTTGGGTCAGTAAACCTGCTGGCAAAGTTGACTGCGGAGACTCACCATGTACACCTGATACACCTCTCGTTTGCCCTCATCTCGTTCCCTCTTCACCCAATAACGATTCAAATACGTGAACAGTCGGTTCAGGTAATTGGCGCCAGTGGTGTAGCGATCCCATTCAGTGGCGTAATATCGCAGAAGTTCTTCGTTGTGTAGCTCGGCGGCTTTCTGCGAATTGGAGTATTCATTAGTTCATAACAATCATATCCAACATAGAGTGTAACTTGCTTCTTTCATCGCCTTGAAATGACCAGTGAAATAATCCGTGAGTTTGCCGTACAAGTCGGCACCGACCAGATTTGCACCAGCTATATCGTTCAGAAAGATGTAGGTCGTCGAGACGCGTATTAATGCACTGCGACGTACTCTTGGTTTCTCCTCCTTTGGTCATCATCTTCGTCGACGTGCAATAGTTGTATACGACAGTGTAAAGTGCCGTGTAGTTCGGGAACGTCAAGCCTTCTTCCAGTTTGGTCATTATGTGGTCGACGCCAATGTCGAGAAATGCCCATGTTTCGTTTATGTCTGCTGTTCGTGGAGGCGGCTTTGCGAATGGGCCGGTAGGCGAGGTCGAATGTTTGGGGGTAGTCATGGCGGTAGATCACAAAGAAACGCGAGGCGCGCGTCGACTGGTGGGCGCCACGCGCTTGTGCCACGGCTTGTCCGACTCCAAATTCTTCCTAACTTCCCACCACAAAATAGAACATGTGATGGGCATATGTGGTATTTAGGACAATGCTGGGCTCGATACCTATGCCTGTGGGCGTAAATAGAAATACTTAATAAAAATATTCGTGAGAAAGAGAGGGAAAGGGAGAGGAGAGAGAGACTAACTGAGTGTCGGCGGACCTCTCAGATGAGTTTTAGGGCGACGATTCAACTTGGTAGATGAGCACTGATACCCAGTGAAAATAAACAAGTTTCTCAGCGTTTCTCAGGGAGTGTCAGAGATTGATTTGGTAAGGCTCGCGAGCCGAATGTAGTCGTAGAGTTTCTCAAGTATTCTCAGAGATTGCTGTATGTAACAGGCACATAATCAATGACCTTAGCGGGAAATTTTGACGCCGTCAAGTTCAATCAGCATTGTCATTGACGACGAACAGTTTACATTATCCACTCATCCTTGCCTGGCCTATGTAATCATGGCCACCGAATTTGACCCGCAATTCGCTAAGTTAAATTCGTAGTTAGGACTACGATCACGTGCGTTTTCTTTCTTTCCACCTCACAACCATGTCCACGTCGACTCTCGCGTCTGCGCAACTCTATTGAGCCAGCATAGTTAAATGCACAGTGAGATGAAAGTAAACCTCACATTTGACTATAAGAGAATCCTTGAGTTCTTGAGGATGCTTGCTAGAGGTGATAATCGAGTAGATTGTCCTGAAGCTTTGAGACTAGAGTCTCCAGCTTTTATACATGAGTCCTCGGGTATATACGAGTCATAGTACATAGGTAAGTGAGAATATAGCATATGGTTGAGATAACAAACATAGGCGTAGTAGTAAGCATAACTGCTAGAAGAGCAGAGTGAGTAAGTATGCATAGTCATACAGACTTTCTGTCTAAGTAATCTAGGGAGAAAGCTCAGTCAGCTTTGGACGCTATTGGCTACAAAGCTGAACCTTGTTACAAACTAAGGAGATACGATGTACCTACGGAGTACCTACGGGATTCCGTATAGTATCTTTCATACGAACGCAAGTGTCCTATAGTAAAAGATCCATAAATAGTAGACGCGTAAACAACACGTCAATATTGTGTATCACATGTATATCACATGTTCAACAAACTCCTGGTCAGACCCATGCTCTCATAACATGTATCCAGAAATCTTGCGAAGGCCGAGTTCCTTCAACAGAAACCAGATGCGACCAAGGGGGAATTTTATGAAATGGTCGCGGACCCTTTCTGTTGTTGCGCAAGCAAGTCATGGAGAAAGCCGGCACCCAGACCGTGACGAAGTCAGCTTGGCGACCTCCCAAACCGGAATCTGGATCACTAGGGATGCGAACACTGTGATGTACGTAGCCTGTGTCTTCTAATTTCAGAGGCATGTCTAACACTTTACTTAGGAATCTCGCTAGAGCTACATACATTAGCCAGAAATCAAATGCGACCAAGGGAGAATTATATGCATGGTCGAAAGGCCTTTCCCTCTCTGAGTGGCAGGTAGGTCTTTGTCTTGCCCACTATCCCAATGGTTCACTGATTGTTTTTCGTATTCACAGGCCTTCGGTGATCATTCTCAGTAGGAAAATGGAGAGAACAAGGTGAGCCAAAATACACTATTCATTTGACGTACCGCAAGTAACTGATCCGATTCAGAACACATGACGAGGAGGCTACAGTGCGGCCGTCGGCGTCGCGCAACTTCCACTTTCTTGACTGCTTGCATCATAGGTATACCGTATCAGAGTAGAGTAAGTAGGCTATCCTGATTTCTAGCATACTACTACCGTATTTCCCGACTGTAGATTGGTCGTAATATTAATTGATTTCGCGGATCATCCAGGAATACCTGAGAATACCCACCAGCAGGAATGAAAGGGCTACTACCAATACTGTAGTGGACTGTATGTAGACAACCAGCCCATGGTGTGTTACATCCCCTGACCGTAAAAAGTTAGCAACTGATGACAGTGTTACGCGTTACATGGCAAAAATTAGCAACTGAGGCTACTAATTTGTCATATTTCTGAGTACAGAATAGACTTTCCGAATGAATGAACTCCATCGCAACCACCAAAGCCTCAAGGCATCAGGCCTCAGACCTCAGGCCGAGCTCACGCTGTGTACAACCTCTAGTGAGTTTTGATACTTCTGATGTAACGCTTTTTTAATAACAACTGACCATGCGTTACTGCGTTACATACCCACTGTATACAACTTTTGGACCCCAGCGTTACACGTTACAGTTGTCTACATACAGTCCGCTACAGTATGCGAGAGTAGCCCGAGCTGACCGATTGAATCTCTGACAACATCGGAGAATCACCAGCACACCAGGACCCTGGACTATACTGCCAAACCTATGACCCCCCGTCCGGATACGGACGGGGGAAATTTTTTGGGATGTATGACTCATTCCGGATAAAATTGGCCGAAATTTGAGGCGATCTCTGGGGTGACCTTCCGGATCAGAAGGGGGGGTTCGGGGAGGTCTGACCCTGTCCGGATACAGCTGAGGGCGGTGGCCGGAGATCGGGTGGCCGGGCGGCTGAAAATGGGACAACTGCGCCGTGCGGCCCTTGTTTTGCCGGTATGTCTGGGCATGGGTCCGGATAAAAACACGCCTCGAGCGAGGTATGGTGCAAAGTGCGGATACAATTTCCTTTTTGGGAGTCCGGATACAGACGGCCCCTTCGGGGGTCATACATTTTGGGGCATTGTCCAGGGTCCTAGCACACCCCGGCTATCCCTCATGAAGCTGTTACGTACTGTCCATTTTTAATGTTCTCAGAGATTCTCAGAGTGTCTCACAGAATGACTCGGCAACGTTCATTTTCAATCTCTGAGAAACGCTGAGAAACTTGTTTATTTTTACTGGGACTGATAGGTTGCTGATACCTCGGTTGGTGAATATTCACGCCGGAAGAGTCCAGCCACAGCCACGGTGAAGTAGCACAACCTGCTGCCTCAAAAATATTCAAGAAATGATGTTCTGCCGACTGGTTCACCCTCCAAAAAAATCAGCAGCTTGAATCAAGACTAAACATCTTCTTGAAAGCCTTTCTAGAGTAATTCATTCCCATCTTGGACGCTCATAGCCTGGACTGCTACCTCCTTGCTACCTTTCCCTATGACTCATCGTGAATGACAGTCCCACGTGGTCACTCGCATCGACGCGTCAGCTTGGACACCTCTCTGTCGCGCTCTCCCGTTCCCTGCTCTCAATTTGACTTCCGATTACCTGCTCGAACAGTCAACATTTCTTGATGAAATGAACCCTCAGTAGGCAAGCCTCCAGATGATCCGCTTGGGGTCTCAGGCCCAGGAGTCGGGTCATCACAACTATGGTGCCCAGTTACTTCACGGCGTGTAATCTGCTCAGTGGTACTCTTTGCTCAAATGAAGTTGATTACGTGTATACTGTTGTGGAAAGACGTGTTAAACACGAGTGATAGAAAGAAAAAGAGTAAGACTAACCTAAGTGAAACACGTACAAGTGCACCTCGATATGAGGGCGACTTTGAATCTATCAGATGAGATTCTAGCTAAAATACGGATTCATGACCTTCACAGTTATGGAAAATAGTAAAAAGGGATCTATTCAAGGGAGAGTAGGCGTAGGTACAAGATCGACGGAAGACACCCGCCGGTGGGCTGTTCACATGGAAGGATCGTGACCCGTGAGAATGATCCGGCCCCAGTCATCACGTGTGGCTGCTACCTAGGTCTTATTCTTCACCTTAGGCACGGCTGTCACAGGGTGAGGTAGGCCTTAGAGGGGGGGTTCCTTGTACGTGAGAAACCCACCCATGAGGCCCTCCTCGGAAATGAGGTTGCCGCGTGGCTGTCACAGCCCTTTCCTTCCGACCACCTCATCAACGACCTCGACGCGTTCGACGACGCGTTCCCTCGCTCATTTCTTTGATCTCTACCTTATATACCTCTTAATCTGTGATAATATCATCTCTTTCTCATTTTCCTCATGACTCCGCGCGAAATGGCTCGATTTGAAAAGTCCGAAAAACCAACGAAACGCGCGACACTGGGCACCTCACCCGACAGTCCACAGAAAAAGCGCAAGAAGAAAAACCGCCAGGCTGTTGACCTTGGTGTACAGGCAATGCGACTGGACTCTTTGAAGCGAAAACTCGAAGAAATGGGCAATTCTAGAAAGCCTACCTCCCAACCTCCATCCACCTCATTGACGGAACCCACCTCGAATTCTTCTTCCTCCAGCACACCTCTGGACAATCTGGCCATGTCTGATATGACTATGGATCCCTTGCCGCCTCCAGACGACTACCTCCAGGATGATGATGACGCTTTTCCTCCTCCCTCAGCATGCTCGCCGGTCAGGTCGTCCAGGAAGGATGAGGAGGAAGACAGGAATAGACGTTGGAATGATGTTCTGAGGACTCTGGTCGACCCCCTCTTGGGGTATTGGGACAGGACCGTTGGAAAGTATCCCGAAGAGGTCGCCCTTCCTGCAGATCGATGCTCGTCTGGGGCTTGCATTGTGGAAAGCGTGACAGTTCATACAATTCATTTCAATTGTGCGCAGATACTTTTCTCCCCTTTCTGATGCAATATGACTGATATTCACCCAACAGACCACCGCCAGACAACCTTTCGTCATTGTTGCTGTCGAACCCTACCTCAGGTTCTTGTTGCTCACGGCTTATTCCCCACCTCACCGTCGCAACCACGAATGGCTATCTCTCTCGACCTCTTGGACTTCTACAACACACTCTGCACGCAGTCATCCGATGCCGTGACTGCCCTTGCCAGTGGACTGAGCATGCTGTACCGGAAGCGGGGCTTCCGTCTCCTTGGGCCCTCGGTAAGTTACATATACCTTGTGTGATGTTACTCTGGCTAACGTCTATTCTCAGGGAGAGGCTCTACAGGATCCCATCCGCCGAGCCTTGGGTAGCTCATTACAATGGTACGATACCCTGGTTAATGAGGTGAACCGGTACGTAACGCAGAAGATTGAAGGTGTTAAAAGGCTCCTCCCCATTCCCACTCTACCTCGTCCTTCGCCTTCACCCCTCGCTACCTCGCCAGCATATGCATTGCTCCCTACACCTCCATCCCCTCCATCCTCAGCTTCTCATTCGGTTCCCGTCCCTCCTGAACCCACGACCACAACGTCGACCTCCACATTGGGCAGCTCCAGCGAGCCACCTCCTGCGTCTACTGGCTCCAAACTGCCGCAGCCTCCGTCCGAAGGTAGCTGCGATCCCTACCTTCAGCGTCTGTGCCCCGCGTGCTTTGGTGGAAAGCGCTATGGCCAGTCGTTTCAGTGGTATGTCGCCCATATCCTCATAATCATTCTTTTTATTGACTCGGCCTCAGGGGAGGTGATCTCCACGTAGCACTTGATGGTAATCTACACCACCGTCACCTGAAGTCGGGTGGGGATGGTGCGTCTTTCCACCAGTCCACCCGGTTTCTCTCCAAGGGATTCGTTGACAAGGTTGGAGCTCGCGTTGCTGAGGCACGGGGACGTCCACCTCGGGAACGTTCAACGGGGTTACCCGACGACATCGTAGACGCGGATCAGGACTCCTATAAGGCGGCCAGTGGCGACAACAAACGACAGTCGAACGAGGCCTTTGACGAGAACGGCGTCATGGCCCTCGTCTGCAGGCACGACATCCCACTTTTTCTCGTTTCCATCGACACGCCTGGAGAACAGCAGAAATTCGCCATTGCGCTTTTTGAGGCGTTCTTTAGTATGATTCCGGAGACCGCAACGGTTGCTGCGCTATACGACATTGCCTGCGTTCTCGACCGAAGCCTCCGACTTGTAAGTCCTCGGGTTCCTTTCACTGATAGACTGTTACTGACTTGATCTCTCCATCAGTACGACCTTCTCCCTGAATCTATCACGGCTCGCTTGCAGCTTGCAACGGCGGTGATGCACGCATACGGCCACCAATGGGCATGTCAACTTCTATACAACCCTCGCATGCGGGTAGGGCTTGGGATTACGGACGGCGAAGGCACAGAACGCCTTTGGTCTCGCCTCCGGAGGATGATTGGGCTCGAACGACGAGCTTCGGTAGGTCTTCGTGTATCCTGGTCATATCTCTTACTGACAGAAATCTCAGCGCGCGAAACGAATATGGATGTTGGATCGCCAATGCAACTCCATCGCAATGGATCTACGTGAAGGACTTGGGGCGTGGATCAGAAAACGGCTGCACAAGAACGTTCAGAAAAAGGAGGCTGAAGCTATGAGGGTGTTGAAGAAGCATGATACGGCCGTCGAGGTTCTTTGTCAGTATTGGGATGAGCAAAGGGATGCTCAGAGTTCAGTACGTGCTCGTAAGTCCTTTTACTCCTTTCACTCTCCACTGCGGTGTTCATGTTGGCTCTATTGCTCAGTCGCACCAGCTCGCCTCAAGAAAGAGCTCACAAAAGTGCTTCAACTCCAAGCACAGATCGATACCCTCGAAGAGGAGATAACCGAGGTCCGGGTTGCCATCAAGAAGATGCCGTTCGCACCGTCGGAGGCTACCTTTAGCCTGTGCAATATGGAGAAGTTACACGGCAGGCTGAAGACCGAGGCTGAGGGGCTGTATGCCTCTCTCAACATCGACCACCAGTTTCTCGAGCTCAAGGACGTCCCGCTCGAGTACCTCCATACGCTCCTCCTTGCTCGGGACCTCAAATTGACAATCCGGAAGAAGGCCATTGGGACTTTCTACGAGTGGGATAGGGTAGATGGAGCGGTTGGAGGGGTGAACGAGGCGTTAGGTACGTTTTAGACTTGGTTTTATTCCTCGCTTTTGCTGACTGGAGGGTGCTTAAAAGGGACACGGCTTCATCAAATTACACGGAACTCCATTACTCGCCGTGCGGCTGCCTTCGAGAATCTCATACGCAAGTTCAACCAGCATATAACATACCTCGAAGAGCACCATCAATCCAGTTACCAGGTACCGGTACCCAGCAGACTTCCGACCCAACTGCAGTCGCTTCGCGACATGGAAACATCTCACCTTTGGGAGGATGTTTGGATCTCGAAGACGGACACACCACCGAAGTGGCTCATCGACGAGGATGTCCGTAAAGGAATACGATCCTTCCTCAATCTCGACCGCTGCGCAGAGGAAAGAGCCCGTCTCGACGCGGAGGCAGCAAACTTACTCTGGTGGTTCACCCGCGAGCTTCATGCCCTGGTGTTCATGGTTCGGAATCCTCAGTGTAAGCCTCTTTTCTGCCTTTGTTTGATTGCGCAGACATTGACATTTCTCGACTAGTTGCAAGGTACCACACTATCCTCAACATACGCTTGCAGGATACTTTGCAGCTTGCCAAAAGCTGGTCAAATCCGTTTGTGCCAGCAACCTCGTTCAAGGACAGGATTGCCCTCATCAAGCAATGGGTTTCTCGGCCCTCGTTACCATCTCCCTGCCATCCACGAATGTCTGCTCCGCTGACGACAATGCCCTCGCAACTGGCGTCGAGTGCACCTTCCTTACCATCTGTATCCGACCTACCATCGTCACACTCCCCCTTACCCACAGCTCATACAAGATTCGCTTCACATGTTGAGCATATCGACAACCCTCCTAGGACTGAAGACGCCGAATTGGAGGATGAAGACGAGGACGACGAAATCGAGTTTACAGGAGAACGACTCGCCCTTACCGACGTAATGGTTGAGGGTGAGCTTGATGACGTTGAGGATACCATGCTGTTTGAGTGGGTGTCACCGGTATGTACCACTCTAACCGTGCCATGCATTCACAGTACTCATGTTTCTCGTGTTTTTCTAGGTGTCGCTTCGCACTGATGCTGTCCTCTTGCAGGGCATCAAAGGCCATCCTTTTCCTCCATTCGACCACACCGCACAGGCCACACGCTCGTTTCGAAACCTCGCAGGCGTGCAGTATGTCTTCAATCCACCCCAGTACAGACGGCTTGATGGTCCCACCCAATGGCTTGACGAGGAATGTGTTAACGGGTGCGGTGCTCTGCTCCAGCAGAGCTTCCGTGTCTCCGAAGTCGACTGCGCCATATTGTCGACATATGTGGTTCGGGAGGTCCTCCGAAACAGTGCCCGCACCGAAACCGCTTGGCGGATTGTGTGTCCCACAAAGTACTGGGCCAAGTCGGTTTGGCTTCTGCCCATTCATGATGAGGAGGAGCACCACTGGGCACTCGCCATGGTGAGAGTAGAGACGGAGCAGATACAGCTATTCGATAGCTTCGGTTCGTGCGAGTTCCTTTCGCATTGGCTCCCGGTAAGTCTTTCTTACTTTGATATGATAGTCACGTCCTCACTGAAGTGTACCTCTGATAGAAGATACAAGCAGTTGTCAGTCGTCTGGTAACGATGACCAAGGACCACGGGTTTCTACCCGCGTTCGCCTCGCTATCGAGTCTTTCAACTTGGTCAGCGCGGCCACTTCAACTGCATCGGGTTCAGAACAATGGGTATGATTGCGGAGTTTGGGTACTTTGGGTGATGGCGGCAGTCATCCGTGGGTATGACTATGCCGCCATCGAAGAGAGGGACATATGCCGATTTCAAAAGTACTTAGCTAACCTGGTTCATAGCATACCTGTGTAGTAGACCTGCAGTACATACCGAATTACATGTATTATTTTTTCCCTCGAACGTCCAAGTTTCTCGTGCATATGTAGATTCTCGCAGCTAAGTACATGATGATATGATTCACATGGCCCCATCCTTCCAGCGCATCCACCTGCTCACTTCGAGATCTTGCTCAAAAATCTCCTTCCAGTCCACATCATGGTAGGGAAAAACTTCTTGTTCGAGCCTCAACTTCACGCAATCGTCTTCCCATCTTGCTTTGGCGTTCTTGTGAATAAAATTGACGATATCCTAGATCATTAAACGGTTAGTTACCGGTTCGAAAGAAACAATACCTTACATACCTTGAACAAAAGCCTCATCTCAACACCATCAGGCAGACGGTCCTGCCACACCTCTGAAAACCGCACCACGCTCGTCAACACCATCCTTTTGACCTCGAGGCTATTCCCCAGTTGACCGCAACCCTTCGAAGGCACCGACGTATCAATGCGGACTCCCAACTGTCGACCGATTGCCTGGAACTCAGCGGAAGTACCAGGAGTAGTTCGAAAGGGTGGAGTGGCCCGAGCAGTAAGGTATGCACGAGAGAGGGCATTTACGAAGTCCTTGAAGGCGAATTCGATCTGGAATGGCGGTGGGATGAGGGAAAATTCTCGGGGATGACTTTTCTTGTATTCCTTGAAGTCATCGTACCGTTTTTGAGCTAGGTAGGATTCGGCGGGAGGCTCGAGGTAGTAGAGAGGGTCGACAGGAGGAAGAGGAGCCGGAAATTCCATCGGATCAACCACAGTCGTGTCGGATATCTCTGACATATCCGAGTCCGAGACACTGCACATGGTCTTGGAGTCCGACATATCCGCGATGTCCTCTGCGTATACCAAGCTCTGTGAGGATCTGAGCGGCAGAAAGATGGTATAACTCTCACCGTTGCCTGCCATATCTTCCCTTTAGTCGGTCTTACTTGTGTAAGTAGTGGTAAAAAAAAGAGCTTGAACTCTAAATCGTTGCTTCTGAGCCTGGCGGTACTTGCCGAGGCTCTCGGTCATCTCGGAATTGTGGTTTGAATTTTTTCAACGTTGTTCATCCTCAAAATCGCGGGGTTCTATATTACAGGAGGTATGTACCTACATGAATACATCTACTCAAAAAAAATTGTAATTTCTGAAATGGTCGGAACGCACACTCACCCAGAAAGCCCTTCGGTAGTCATTTCCATCAGTCGCGACTTGCCTCTTACCACTTCCACCACCATGCCCGCTCGTCAGCGCCACAAAACCCGGAAGGAACGAGAGCAGGCCACCAGGAATAAACATCAGAGATATTATGAAAGGTAATTCTCTTCCTCATTTTGTGCACTACTGCTCATAATCACTCACCATCGGATGCATAGTAACAAGGCCCAGATTCGGAGCAAACGTCGGGAAAGATACGCAAGAGAGATGTGCGTACCATTTCCTACCATTTCCAAGTCTACGATAGGGCCTCTTACTACGTCTGTTTCACAGGGCAATCGAACGAAAGGAAAGAAAAGCTGTCGCCGAAGAGGAGAAACGAGTATTTTGGGAGGAACAGGCTCACAGAATGTACGAGCGGTGCGTGTGATGCTATAATGCCCTATGTTCCTCGTTAAAGCTTCAATCCCTCCCTTACAGAAATACTCTCGCTGAGCTTCGAAGATTGGAGAAGAACGTCAACCAATACCTGTCGGACTCGGGGTCGACTTACCTTGAACGGATCTATCACGAATACTTGGCGTGGACGCAGTTGGCCGCTCACCACAGCCAATCCTCGCCACTCAAGGCTCCTTATAAGACCTTCAACTCGATGCTCGATGCGGTTGTGAAGGTTGGGGACGGCGTTCTGAACGAACATGGAGCTGGGAAGGAATGAAAGGAGTGTCAGCGGTTCACAAGGCGTATCAAATACCTACTTCAATGTGTCGACAACCTCGAAATGATCTGCTTGGAGCAGCAGAGCAGGGCATCCTGCGCTCTCGAAGAGGCTTACTTGAAGGGAAAGCTACAGTTTCAGGAAGATATTATGGGGCAATGGTTGGACCGCGTAGAGTGCAGAGTGTATATTTCGGACTTGGACAGGCATACATCTTAGTTACAAGTAGTGTAGGTGTCTACTCGCATATAATATCTACGTGTTCCTGTTTATTTCCTGGTGTATTGGCAGAGCGAGTACATACACCAGATTTTGTGTTTCCAAACATCTATCCCGGCGACCGGCCCGAAGTTTATGTTTGTCATGACAAACAACGCCAGCTCATTCCAAGTCGTCAACGTTGTGTTCTCTTTCCATTCACCGTGACCACGACCACCACGACTATCCCCTGGCTCTCGAAAAACGACGCAAACAACGCAAACAACGGCACCTACCTATCTGCTCATTATCCTCATGGCACAGCAACCTGCCGCCAAAGCTCCTTTTTGAGTTCCCTCGCCCTCAACTCCTCAGACTGCCTCTACATACCTTGTCTATTCATCTATTTGTGTTGCTCAGCACCTATAGCAATGCAGGTTCTGACCTCGAGATCTACCTCCATCCTCAATCACCGTTCTGAACTTCCTATGGCAGGCGTTGAACAACCTCCCGAATTGGTGGCGTTTCATCGTGCCTCACCTCACCTCGCAACGTTGCAAGCTAGCCTCGAAATGCTTCTTCGAAACCAAATATTTGGTTGCTCAGAACCTCTGCGAGGGCCTACATTCGAGCTCCGCTACCTCTGCCGCGTTAAAAGGGTTCCTCACCAGGTATTTTTTTCACCTCATTTTTCTTCCCTTCTACTCACCTCCCACTTCTCAGTCGCGCTCTCTACGCGTCAGACGTTACCACCACGCGTCAAACGCTCTAAACTACTCTGAATCATTGTTCACCCTGTTCATGACAGGACTTGTGAGTACATCACGCGCTTCTTCAGTTTACGGTGAAGACTAACATTCCATCTTCAGGTTCGTTCACCCTCCTACGGATTCGACGACTACACTGAGGAGGAACTCAACTTTGCAAACAAAATTGATCCACCCGCAGGCCTTGACAATCCGATGCATACCTCGACACCCACCTCCTCGCCCTCAAAACGTCGTCTCAAGCCCACCGACGCTGCAACCCCCACCATGCGGCGACTTGCAAATGAGCGAGAGCAGGCCTTGAATGAAGGCTCTAGGTCACCACAGCCCACCTTCGGGTTGCCTCAACCTACCTCTCGTAGCCCTGGTCCGTTGGGCTATGTGCCCTCTGGTAGTGGGTCTGGTGGACAGCTCGGAGCTGTTTATCCACCAACGTCGACCTCGCCAATTCCGTTTGGTCATCCACCAACGTCAACCTCGCCGATTCCGCCTAGTCATCTACAGACCTCGACCTCACCGATCCCGCCTGGTTATCCGCCAACATCGACCTCACCGGTCCCGCCGGTCCATCCCCCCATTGGAAACACCACGCCCCCAGTTCAGCTCCCCGCTCAGATGGCACAGGCCTATCCCGTCAATATGGGATACCCTCAGGCTGCTGCCTATCCACACCCTACTGCATATGGCTTTCAGTATCCGTTCAGCGCGCATCCAAACTTCCCCATGCCTCCACCACCAACCTCGGATCCTCTGCCACAACATCAACCTCCATCGATATCTACCTCGTCTCTGCAACCTCCATCAACCTCGACCTCATCCAGTCGTCCCACCGTTCCTACACCTCCTCCACCAGCACCGATTCCTGCCTCTCACCTCACCGCCAGCCTCAACTCAAAAAGCGACTCCATCAGCGCACCTCCGACTCGTGAAACCAAGGCTCTGGAGGTCAAAACCAACATCGAGCAAGGCACCTCCAGTGCCCATCTCGACGAACCCGAACGAGATCGTGACGATGACAGCATCTCTGAATGCGGTAGCCTCGACGGCGAAGACGAAAACCTTCCGGGCGTTTCAACATCTTCCCCTTCGAAAGCCAATGGGCGCCCATCAGCACTGAAGGTTCAGGCCGCCGACAAGCTCTGTCAGAAGATCATCGCGTACATTGGCAAGAAATGCGCAGAGGATGACATCGAGAACATATTGGTTTTCGACCGCTTGTGTGGAAAGGTCCTCAGATCAAAGAGGAACCTCCACGAGTGGAACGAGTATCAGTTGTATGCGATAGCTGACCAGCACAAGCGCAAGGAGATGGGCCGTCTTGACAATACGGAATATGCCTGGGATGGTAAGTGACTGACTACTTTTCTCATGAACTCGAACTGATCATACATTGGCATAGGTGTTTCTACCCCGACTCCAGCGCAAATCCGTGAGGCATGGGTACTCTTCAAAAAGGAGCATGGGGACGAGACGAAGACAATGATGGAGATGTGGTCAATGGTGAAGGACATTGTTACTTGCCAGACGCAAGGAGAGCGCAAGCGCGACTTTGCGAATGTCCAGAACCAGTTGATTGACCTCGTAAGTTCTACCTTCACTGCAGGCATGCTCTCGAACTTATACCCTTTCAGATCAACTGGGTCTATAACCGCTACAATATCCATATCTGGGCGATACTGGCAGGAGGCCTTAGCCGGAGCGACCAGACATTCAACCTCCTATGCGAGCTCAACATGAGCAAGGGGGTAAGTCTTTACCCAGAAACTTTCGCGAGCAACTGCGCTAACCTTATATCCACGATCCTAGTTTTCGAAGGTCCTCGGTGTTGAGCCACAGGTCGTCGGCCCCCTATACCAGTCCTTCCTCTAGTATGTCCTCCGCCTTAATGTACTGTCAGCTCATCTCATCTGACAATTTGTGCAGCTATCAGAACGCGCTCAAAGTTTCGAACCAGCAGTTTGCTGCTATGGGTGCACAGCATGGGCTGAAGGTGACCAGCCCTGGCGTAGACGAGGAGGCTCCGGTAACATCCTTGCCAACAACCTTCCTTGCACCTCCTTCATCGACAATTCCCTCCCCGAAGAAAATCAACAAGCTTAAGGATGATGTTCGCGCGGTAGTCAAGGCTCGCACTGGTTGGTCTTTCATCATAGACACCTACCCCACTTACTTACCATCACACGCACTAGATGAATGTCTTGCGGCGGTCGGACGCTCTTTCACACGGAAGACATTGCCCTGGTCTACCCTCGCGACCGAGTGCGTTGAGGTCGGCCTCCAGGTTATTAACTATCCCCTCGGCACTCTGTATCCTTGGGAAGAGGACCGTTCGAGCAAAACTGCGAAGAAGACCACCAACCGCGGGATAAAAAACCTCCCTCCGGGGGACCAAGCAAAGCTCGTTGATGCTTGCAGAGCAGATAACGAGCATCGACTCTCTCTCGTCGTGGCAGAACCAATCCGTAAGTCTACACTTCCGAGTATCATCCAGTATAGTTCTGATGTGAGCTGTATTCACAGTCCTCGAAACTGGCGAGCAGCCGGTTTTCATCTCCGCCCCCGACAGCGCTGGGAACGTCACGAAAACCTTTGCTCAAGCTATTCCTGGATGCCTCGACGCTGTCAAGATCGGTCGCAACGCGCGCGAGAAGAAGGTCAAATTCGAGACGGTGGACGAGGATGTGCCGATGGATTCGACCTCCAGCACTCGCACTTCGCGTGCACGCGCAGTCAAGAACAAGCCGAAGACACACATTGGAGTCGACCTCGACCTCAACGACGATCTCTCCGAGCTCACCGCTGATAGTGATGAGGGAACCCCTCGGCCCAAGAGAAAAGGTACTCCCTCTCCACTTGACTCGCTGCATCATTAGCTTACTCACATATCCCTACTAGGTAACCTGAAAAAGACTGTAAAGACCCCGGCAGTCGTCTCCGACAGTCCAAGCCCGGATCAAGTGAAAGGTATGTTTTTCTTCAGTCTGGCTCATTGACTTGGCTGCTAATGCTATCTTCGTTCTAGCCCCGGCCAATGTCACTCGGAAAGCACCCTCGAAGACACCACCGGCACTCGCAACCTCAAGAAAGGCAATCAGCGCTGCGGAGTTCAGTGAAGGAGGTTTCGAGGCAGTGGACCTCGGCAACCTCAAGCGAGGCTCCGAAGCCAACGCTCAGGAGGGACCCTTGAGCAAGAAACACAAGCCAACGGAATCCACAGAAGCGGCAAAACCCTCCTCGACGTCAAGCTCTCGCGCCAAACCCGAGGGTTCGATCCCTTTGGGACAACTTCCTCCCGTACCTCACCACTCCCCGCACCCACAGGCTGTCGGCGTTGATGGTTCATCATCATCTGCACCTCACGCTGCAGCCACCCCACCTCCCCTACTCCAACCACCCTTTCAATGGCAAGTTCAGGCTCCGTCCCCGTCCAATGCTCCCTATCCGATGCCATACTATCCTGCGATGTATGGAGCACCTCTAGCTCACCCCCACACGCCACCGCCAGCCCAGCAGCAACCGACAACGATGCATCCCGCCCACCCGCAGCCTGGAGCATCGGCCCCTGCACCTGCGAACCCGCCGCCCAAGGTGATGGCGTGGTTCCACGCCTACATGGCACAGCACCAAGCTGGCCCATCGGGTTATCAGCCCCCGCCCGCTGGTCCTGGGAGGCAGTAGGGACGTGCTCTCGCATATGCTGTTTCTTGATACTGGCCCGCTGCGGTTACGACTACTTTTCTTGACGATGTCCCATTGTATTCACGCTCCCCCCGTTTCGTTTCGCGCTTTTATTCGATGATCTGATGCTATGCCCGAAATACTGATGTTGTTCACTGTCATTCCTTGCACCTACACTCGTATATCTTGCCTGGTCCTACTCGTAGGACCTCCTCTTGTTAGTAGAATACAGTATTTACAAAGTATTGTATTGAATGTACTGCTTCCTCCCTGCTCAGAAATGATGGAACGGCGCTCGTGAGGTGCGACCCATCCTCAGAGCCACCTCAAGGTGACGTATATGAGAAGTACCTCGTTTTCGAGGAGGGCCTCATGGGTGGGTTTCTCACGTACAAGGAACCCCCCCTCTAAGGCCTACCTCACCTGTCACAAGCCACGCCTAAGGTGTTATTCTTCTTCATCACAGTCACCTCCTCTCGACCTTGTCCCTGGGGCTCACCACGTCCGTCGTCGGTCAGTGGTGCTCATCAATCTCGATCTAGCCTCGGCCAGCAACCATGCCTGAGCGAGGTACCAACACGAACCACAACAGAGATCACATCGTTCAGAACGGGGGAGGTGATTCACACGTCAACAATGTGAGGACTCGCAGGGATTTGAGAGCGGGCCAATCTGACTATCTTGATCCTTCAGAATCAGGGCGGACAGGCGGTGTTCCACGTTTATACTTGTTACCATCGTCTAGGGGAAAAGTGAGTTCTCTGTCTAAGATGTGCAAGCCGCACACTCAGAAGTCTGCGCAAAGCCCTTCATCGACTCTGGGCAGGAGTTCGACTTCACCCTCCTCCACTGCCAGCCCTCATAGCACACCACAATCCTCGCGGGGTAGCTCACACAATCCCTCGTCCACGCCCACCTCTGGACCAGAATCACTGCCTCAACCGGAACCGTCGGGAGACAACTATACGGAGCGGACGCAGAGTGAACTTTATGAATCATTGTTGCTCGGATACAAGCTTGGATTTCCCCGCTGGATGCCCTCTCCTCGTCGTGTGTCCGATGGTACATTCTACAGACCAGAAATCGGAGACGTCGGATTCTTGTCTCATGGTCTCTCATTCAATACACTCTTTAACATCACCCAACCCTCTAGTCCGGCGAACAGAGATGAGATACCAGACGGCGTCGATCCCCCTTGCCCCCTTGAAACTCGAGATGTTTCGGTCAACGAGAGGTTCCATTCATTACTGACCACACTTTCACGACCTACGGGAGCTATCTCAAAGCCAGATGTCACGCCCATAGCAGCAAGCTTCTACTCCTCGATCCGCGACCTCTTCAGCAACTACACGATACACGGCGTCTTCACGTTCCATTTGCCGGAGAATGAAGGGGCCCTTCCACCTTAGGCAGCAATTGTGACGGCCCGAACAAGGCCTTGAGGGTGGGTTTATTTGACGTGGGAAATCGGCCTTAGAGGCCCTGCTCACCGTGCCGTAAACGCGCGTCTCTGTCTTTTCACCGTCCACGACCTGCTCGCGCCTATACGGTGAGCAAAACAAATCGCTTATAGCACAGCAGCAGAAGCTAACAGAAGTACTACGATGCTTTTAGGTGCTTCTAGGGCTGCAGACTCAGAGAAACGTCTTCGAAGTTGTTCTGTATCCTGTCCTGTGCTTCATGCGCACCTCAAGCAGCCGACCTTGAAAACCGGATTTCGCACTTTGGACGCGCTCTGTAGACGTGAAACGGAAGGAAACGCCTCTACGCAAAAGGGTTTGAGTAGAACCAGTTGGAAACAACGGATTGACGACAAAGAAAGGTGCGCTCTTCCCTGCGCGCTTTCCCCCGTGCTATCCATATCTGGGCCTCACCTC
>JANHQD010002073.1:0-10968 GCA_024721195.1 Marasmius sp. AFHP31
AGAGCATTTGCCTCTGGGTATGATCCCGGCATAACTTGCTCTCTCTGTTCAGATTCCGAGTATTTAAATAGCTGAAGTTACAGGTTCCAACTTGTTGCAAAGAGACTTTTTGCAGCTCCAGCATCATTTACCTTATTCCTTGTAGCAACCCCAACTTCAACATCATGGCAGATATCACTGAGACTGATAAGGAGCTACAGTTTGTAGCGTCCTTTGGGAAAAACACAATCCTCTGTGTTACCAGCCTCGTGGTTTCATCCCTCCTCTATGGCAAGTTTGTCTTGTCCTGTGGCATCTCGAAGCGTAAGTGATACATCCTCAATCCCCTAGGAGCATATGTGATTCTGTTCTATGCCAGTGTCAACATACTAAGGTCTACCTTGTGACAGATTCATAGTTGTGTACTGATACCTACTATGTTATGCTTACAGTCGTCGGGAGGGAAGCCTCATAGCGCGGAGTTCACTCCTCATTGCCATTGTCTTCATATTTGTTATCTCATCCTTCCAGATTTGGACAGACGTTGTAGTCATCCTCACCGGTATATGGGATGTTTATACCAACAACATCGGAGCATCCTTTGTTGAAAAGCAGGCTACATATGCAGAAAAATTCTCTGCGCTCGTGTCTGTACAGGAAGCATTGGGCCCAATTGAGGTCGAGTTTGCTCTTCCTGTCCTTCAATTAGTTGAGGAGCTAACACAAAGATCCTGATTGACATAGATCACTCTTGGTGACGCCATCGTGTTCTGGAGAGTATGGGCGCTCTGTGCCGGTCAGAAAAAACTCGTCTTTGTGCCCTTCATGTTCCTGTTAGGTACTGGAAGTAAGTTTGACTGACACATTTTATGAATGTTGATCACTCAGGCTTATTTGTCCACTCTAGTCTGCTCTCTCGGCTTCTTTGGTTGTTTGGCCCACAGCAGCTGGCCGATCATATATCCGCTAACATGCAGTAACCTCATCATATCAGCGTACAGTCTCTCAATTGTAACCAACATCTCCGGGACAGTTGTGATTGGTTTCAAGTTCTGGTGCGTTACACACAGCCGTAGAAGGACACATTGACCTCTGACATACATGCAAGGTCCTATCATCGAAATGTTGGAGTCTACCTTAGCAAGTCAAAGAAAAGCTATGCTGAGAAGATTCTTATCCTATTCCTCGAGTCGGGGATGACATATTCGCTGTTGTGGGTAAGTCACTACACAATGTCCACTGACATCCCTGCATTAATCTAAATCTCCAATCTGACCAGGTTGTCCTACTCGTTGTTGCACGCATGCCTCCACCATCCACACTCTCCGGGAAAATAGTCCAGCAAATGTTCCGAGCCGCGACCATACAACTTGTGGTAGGTCTCTCCACCACTTTTTTTATATTTGGCTTCAATTAATGTTCCATCTTTCAGGGGATCTATCCAACACTCTTGATAGTCCTCGTGTATTTGCAACGCTCCTTGTGGGACTCGTCTGGCAACTCGACCTTTGTTACGCTGGAAGGAGGCTTTCCCGCCAAAGATACCAACTCAAATGTTGTTAACAATATGAGCCAGACCTCCCTCGATAAAAGCCGGGCATGAAGTGTCGGGAGTGTTACATGTCGGGCTTTCCATTGATCTAATGGTCATCATATCGATTACAGAACTCAGGAAATTGTCATCACTAAACTATATTTATTGCCTTCTCTACTACAATTTTTGATAAATCCTATTGGTACTGCTTTGCTACTCCGGCTCTTCAAAACAGCTAGAACAAAGGATTGCCGAATGTAAAAATGGAATGGCAAGCGCGGTTAGGTGGCCGTGACTTTGCTAAGTGCCAACACACAAACCGAAACGGCTCAATATGATTCGAGCCACTGCTTTCCTTGCTCTGAATTTTCCTGTTGTCTATCTTCCTCTTCCGCAACCAATAGAGAGAATACAGAAGGAGACTGACGCTGACGATTGCAGCACAGATTCCGGCAATAGCTCTTACAGGTATCTTCTGGGAACGTGGGGTTTGGGTATCGGGCAAAGATGTGAACGTCGTGATGGATAGTGGGATGGATAGTGGGGTAGGCGTGAAGCCACTAATCGTGAGGGAGGTAGGCGCGTATTGCGGCACCGATAGCGGTGCAAGCCTGCAAGGGAAGAAGGGGCTTGAGACTCTGTTCTCAAGATGAGGATGTGGAGCTGTGATCTCGGCCTTCAGATGTACTGTCATAGCTCGCTGTTGTGTGTATCTCGAAATTTGGCCTCGTCTCCCTCTCACCATCAGATATAACATCAAGCTATTCATCACCAACGAAAAACAAAAAGAGTGGGCTGGGAAACCGTGGCTTCGCCAGCGGCGAGTCAAAAGCTCAGCGACCTTTCCCCAACGTTCATTCTCTGTAGGCACCTGTAATGCCGGCGTACCGAACGAAGTACTTCGTAGAAGAACCTCTAGAGGACTCGTGCGCAACCACCGATTAGTGTGTATGGGTGTGTTTTCTTGTTTCGACTCGAAGTTTCCTATTTTGTCTAATCCAGCAATGTCCTCTCATACCCATCCGAGTCCAGTCTGATCCCGTTGACTCATATTTGGCTTAGCCACAGGTTTACAAGCACGATGCAAGATTGAATAGCACCCTAAGCACAATCCAAGCTATCCTCGTACACAGTAATACAAGGAGTGTTATTATTACTTTCTCGAGGCATTTATCTTTGTATCATAATCGCCGTCTGTTCAAAGCTCCCTCTCAGGTCGATTTTGATTTCGATGGGATCACACTTCGGCGTCATGAGCAACAGCAACCAAGTTAAAGCAATGTGAAGATTCTTTCTCGAAACCTGAATATCTCGTCATCCTAGAATCAAAAGACTCAAACTGCATCGTTCAATGTCTGCTAGAACTCCTGTCTACTAACTGATGAGCGAAAGGTCACTACCGATCCGATGATTATACGGACTGTCAATCTCAGCGCTAGCTATCGAGTATACAGTATCCTCACCACCCTGCGGCCTCGTTTGACCATGGCATTCCAAGCAGCTGTTTGATCCAATGGGGATAGGTTTATTCATTCTGTTCCATATCTACAGCTCTGACAGCGCCACCGCGAATCGGGTAACTCGGGTATTTAGGCGAGTCTCCCAACAGCTATTTCTCTCGCTCAACACCAAGATGTGAGTGACAGTATATAGACCATCAGATTGACTCTGAGTTCTTTGTTTGTGATGGCGCGAGATCGCTGCATGAAGTATCTTTTTATTCGAATATCGCGCATTCGGCAATCAATCTCAAGAGTTCACCACGGCGAAGCTGAAGTTATCCACATGAGGGTAACGCATAGACACGAGCTCCGTCTTGGTTTTTATCATCGATACATTGGTAAATAACTTGAGTAGAATTACAGGTACAGGCTCCTGGAGAATAAAAAAAGAACGAGTACAAATCACAAGTCGTCAGACTCGACCGAATCTCAACCATCCGAATCGTCAAAATCTATCTCCCTGAGCTCACGGCCTTGGATCTGCCCAGTACCGGGGGAATTTGTTTCTAGTAACCTTCATGACTGCATTTGTTGACACCTCACTGTCAGTTTCGCGCCGGACTGCAACGCCTCAAGGTCATTAGCACAGCAGGTACAGCAATCAAGATCGAATATAGATACACACAGACTGCTTAGCATATACCAAATGTGATACGAGAAACTGATAAAAAACTGCACTTCACCAGCCGCCAGCACAAATTCCTCGTACACTGTCCGACTCTCCTTTCTACATTTTGCTAGACAGCGACATACTCCATTCCACTATCTCCACGCCCTCCTGCCGTTCTCGTTCGAGCGAGTTGTCTGCGAGCTGAACAAAGGAGTGAGACAACTGATGTGAACGAGGGGAAGTTAAACCTGCCGTGTCGCCTGTGGATCGAACTTCGTAGAAGCACACTCCACCGATCCAGTCTGGTGCTTGCTCTCCCGTTCCACCTCACGCTGCTTTGCTGCTTCACTTGGTACGGTGAGCATCTCACCCGCTGGCTTCAGACTAAAAAGGTTTAGTCGGATCGTAGGGAGGAATGAATAAAATTACCGCTTACCGCCAAGATGGGGTAGGCCTCTGAGGGATGCTAACCGCTCTCCTTGCTCCGAGTGAGCCTGTAGCTTGAGATCTCGTATGTGGTTTAGATAGACTGATTGACTTTTCTGCATTCTGGCTGCTTCTAAAGATGCTTAGAGCGACGCACACGAGCCGTGAAAATCATGCTTACTGTGCTAAGTGCGTAGGAGAACGAACACTCTTCACTGTTTGGCTTCGCGCGGATACCAGTTTGCGTTGGTTTGTCACCTTGTTCGGCACAGGAGTTATTTTGTCTACCGTTCGAGAGCTGGAAAGGATTAGTGAGACACTTGATGTAAACAAATTAGAATTAAGGATTACCGTCGAGTCGGAGTCAGTACACTCCTCGTTGGAACTGCTGTACGACTGGCTCTCTGACCTGCCAAGTTGATCTCAACTGTCTTTGGTGAAGCAACAAGTTTTGTGACTCTTTGAGGCCCACTATCAGGACGTAACTAATGTGATTGAATATGCGGGGGTTACGGGACTTACCGCGGAGCACAGACAGAAGCTCGGGTAGACCTCTGAGAGATACTTGTTTCCCCCATTGTCCGGCGCCTGGCGAGCTCTGGCAACGTTTGGTGCTTTCCCGATCCATCCGTATCATCGGTCTGTCTCACAGCCTCGAATTTGCCTTTATCTTCAGGAGTTCTGGGAGCTGTGTCGGCTAGGAAGGAATAGTCCATCAGAATAGGCATGTGCAATGTCTAGGAATGCTCGTACCGCTCGTATCACTCCAGAGCCCGAACCCGTTGGTCAGACAAGTGGTAATCGAAGGTCCCTCCTCACGCGTGCATTCAAGATCGGACGGCGCATTGATAAGCGAGGATGTGGACGGGGATGTGAGATGAGTTCCGGGGTGGAAATATTTGTCTTCCTTTAATTCTTCTAGCTCTCCATCCGAATCGCTAGGCTCTGCCATTCTCCTCTCGTGAGGATTGCCTACAGATGTTTCAGTGCCTGTCTGAATCCGCTAGAAGCAACTAGTACACACCACATATCAACTCAGGATAACCATGATCAAGAGCGTACTGTTTACTATTTGACCCATATTTCTTCCTGACCAAGTGTTGCTTGACTGCCTCATATTCATTATCACCCCAGTAAGATCCAGTCCATGTCTGAACATCTAGCTCCGGTATTCCGTATCTTACCCAATTGTTCTTTGGTATCACATGCCTTCCTTTTGGGTCAGATGCCCAGTAGAATGGTAATTCGGGAAGTGGATAACGGATACAGTGCATCCCGTTGATGCACTCAAATTGGAGAGGTGGTACAAACAGGTATGCGGGTCTGAGGGTAGTTGAAGGGGTATGAGACAAGTTGCCAGCAAGGGAGAATCCAATTTCATCAATGAAATCTAGGTGTGAATGTAATCAACGTGAGGACTCCAAGTGGAAGTGGGCATTGGTTTAGCACTTACGTGTATGAGTATCCGCATCTGAGGGATGCTGGCTAAGATAGGCGGCACGGACTCGATAACGTTCCTTCAGGGGAAGACGCAATGAGAAGTATAGGTTCAATCGAGCGGTGTGGATGTTGTGGATTTGCATGTCGACACGCGAAGAGACTAGTTTAATTAGAAATCGAACGGATGGCCACAAATAGAACATACCTTCCGTGGAGTAGATGGCGGTTATATTGTGACTTTGATCTTCAAAGTATAATTCGGGGGATGGATTGGAAGGGAAGTGGGCAACAATCTCCTCTCCCCATTTGACAACAGCCCCGAATGTTAAAACACCGCGGGTTGCATAATCCGACAGGTCGTCTATGTACGTGCTTCCAGATGACGCGTATAGATACAAAACATCTCCGAAGGTCTTCTCAAAGTAAGTGGTTATGTCGTCGGCAATGAGTTGAGGTTGTGATCCCTGGGGAAGTGGCATTGGGCCAAAAGAAATGACATCACCCTCCCATTCCCCGATGGAAGCGGAAGCGATGTCAAAGTGCCAAGACTTGGTTTTCGGATTGAACGTCCAATCCTCCCACCACCTCGACACCTGTTGCGCTATTTTTAGGCAGGCCAACCTCGAAAATGGTCCACTCACTTGAAACATCGATGTTTGATTGGCGCGAAGTGCTTGCATTGCGACTTCCTGAATTCCCTTTCAACAAACCTCTCCATTCAATAGGATTTGATGGACGTACAAGTGTGTAGTCAAGGTAGAGATATACCATTCCGTCTTCGGGATATCGGCTCGTGAACTCCAATCCATTGACCAGTTCTGGTATCCTCAAATGGTCAACCTATGTCATTGGCTTTTTACGGAGTTCTTCGTACCTTCGTGGAGGATAAACGTCGGTATCTCTGACCTCACCAACCCCAGCATCTGAGCGAGCCATGGTGACCTACGCTCCATGTTCAGCTAAATAGCAGTAAACTCTTGCGTCAGATGGAACCTTACCTACGGACTGAGAATGACTGATAGAGTTCTTCCCACAACTGTACCTCAATTTCACCTCTGACCTTGCAATAAACCTCAACTCGCACTCACCAGTCGTGTGATATCCCTATCTCCGCCCTCTTTCGGCTCAAAAGTGACCACAGTAACCGGGTAATTGTTATTTGGGTAGATTGTAGCTGTATGAAACGTTTTCACGATCTTGATTCTTGTCCGAGTACCATTTCCTGTTGTGGTCGAGGCCCCTCGAAGCACGATCACCATCTCCTGTGAGGAGGTCTGCTCTCGATAGCAGACATCGCCCTCGAGGATCTCCCGATACCGGTTTTGCCTAGGCTAAGAGGGGAACACGTTTAGATCCAGCCTAGCATTTGAAAATCTCCGTGAATACCATGACTCGATCTCCCTCCCACTCCTGGAAAGTCGTACAATTGATGTAACTGTTCACGTTCCCTTCGACATGCTGAATGACGCTATTGCGGCCAATTCTCGTATTCCTCGCGCGGTAGAAGAACTGGGATTTCATTGTTGGGGGATGGGGTTGAGAGGGGAACGGAAACCACGGGGGCGTCCTTCATGCTATTCGTATATGTGAGGCTTTTGCCATTCACCGAACGCCCAACCACGTTGCCTACGTGCGGCATTAGCGCCCATACCCCACATCCAAGAACATTCTGGAATCATTGCCGCGATTTGATAGTTCTCCCTGTCAAACCAGGTACAGCAACATAGCATACCTCGTGGACGGTCATTGATCAAGATCGCTGGTCTTGGAATCCACCGAGAGAGAGATCTGATAGGATTGGCTCGCGTAAAATCTGCAGTCTTAAATCGCCTCGGCGGGGGTGGGACCAAACGAAGGACCACTAATCACCCTCTGAGATTCAATAACCTCGAGCAAATAATATCTGTGGAGCACGAAGTATCCAGGTGTTCATCAAAATTGCTGCGGTGATCCTTTTGATAGTGTGAATGATCGAACGGTTATGGAAGGAACCGCTCACCTGAGTGCCATCAATATCGGAGTCTCCAGCGATCCGAGCTAACACACGAGGCCGTCCTTCAAGGCCACATGCTTCTACATCGTGATATGAGCCCGTGAGTCGCGATCAATTCCCAAACGCTCACACGGCTTGTTCAAATACAAAGGTGCCGAGAACTGTGACCGGAGAAGGCTACGCGGATGGAGAGACGTATAAACTTACATTTCCGGTCGTGAAAGAGTGAGCGCCAGACCAGTATTATCGTTGATCCCTACTCGAGAACTATCAGAAAAGAATAATCGATAGCAGAAACTGCAAAGAGCATACGATTGGCCTTCAAGCCACTTCAGTTAGTCCATTTATTCCGTTCGGGAGTCTTCCTCTCTACGTTTATCCAGCGGTAGATGAATCACATATTTATCTTCTTAAATTTGAGCCTTAGGCTCATAGTCGCCGAGAAATGGCACGGGAGTATACACCTACCGTCCATCGCTCCCCTGACCGCCAAATCTAGGGTACGATATCGGGATCAAAGGAACTTGAGGGATGGTCTCGAGAAGCACAATCCATAGACCTAGGTATACGTTCGATGGTTGACGTGTCGGCTGTAAGTGAAAGATGGCTAGGCAATTCAATAGATCCTACCATTTTGTGTGCGAAGAATTACGCGACGAAGCTCGAGTGAGTGGATAACCACTGTCCAAAATCACTTTCAAAGTGACGTCGGATCCGTAACATCCAGCTAGCACATACATATCCCGGGACGGTCGATATGGTGGGCTCTGCCACTTTCAGTGGAAGTTTTTGGTTGTGGAGCGGACGGAGTGGGGATGTCGGGATGGTAAAGTCGTTGAGCGTCCAGAATAGAGATGGGTAGAGAGGGAATCCATCTTGGAAGAGCCAAGCCCAACAGGTGGATAGCTCAGCCAGTAGTTATATAATCGATGTTTTGAAACGAAGTAGGAGGAATAGGCACGCTGGGCGATGTTTTTGGATAAAGTTGGGGTCATCAGGCGTTGGTCAGTGTTTACGAGACAAGTGCTGAAAGACGTCATCGGTTTCGGTCGGCACTCGGTTCCTGTCAAGGTGCACAAAACCCGACTTATCAGCTCCGAGATTATATAATCCTCCGTTTTTTCTTTCGACCTTGGCGATTATAACCCCCACCACCATCCTTCATCAGCCAGGACCTAAGCTATCATTCGCCGGCGTCGCCCAAAAACCATGGGGGAAAAGGAATCCTCCATCACCGAAGACTAACTCGTCCTCCCTTCCCACCCAACCTTTTCATCGTCCTTATCCATCGTCGACACATACACGCATCTCGCATCTACATACGAGGCGTATCAAATTAAACTCAAGAATGTACGAAGGGAAGAAGGTGGATGGATGGAATTGTAGATGTGTAATGTGAAGCACGAGTGCAGAGGTTGTGGAAGGAGTTTGCTGATTCTGCGGTGACGGAGGACTCGGGAGGATACGGACCAAGTGGGGTTTTGGTTTGTTATGGGTGTGCATCTCTAAGTTTGGGCTGGTTGGCTTCTAAACATGCGGGGGAGAGGGATATGAATCACCTTGACAGGCACAACACGAGGGAATCCACCGATGATATCGAACGTGAGATGTATGCAAAACACACCTTGTCTGCCAGTCATCTTGCTAACCCCAGACCACCGACTAGAAGCCGTGACGCACCCCGCTGCATCGGCTGGGGAGAAATGGGTCCCGACTATCACCACGACAACTCAACCCAAGAAGATCAACGAGACGTCTTTGACCGTCGACGTTGCCACGCAGTCCAACTCGAAAAACCGTTTACTATACATACGAGAGAGGTAGACGAAGATACCAAGAGGACATGGAAAGAGATCGTCTCCGAACATTACCGGGTAAGTGTTCCTTATCCCACTTGAGTCAGCTCTTTAACCGCAGCGTTGTCCACAGATTCACATCCAACTCCACCGACACTCCAGATTTCGCACACCGTCTTCTCTTTCACTTTCCCGACCTCTACAACGGTATTGCAAGTACTTCCCACCGTTCTCCCTCCTCTTCTCCCTGATCCCCCACCCACCAACAGGCATGATCACATTCACTAAAAAACCTCAATACCTCCTCCGTCATCCGCCGCATGCTCCTTTCGACCTGCGGATCGTCCTAAAAACAGACGCTCCCCGCATGGTCCCAGCCACCATCTACTCCTCCCTCGCTTTTTTGTCAGGCAACCGGCTTCGGTTGAGTCATAATTCGATGATTTCTCGGGCTGCGGATGTCGTTTTAGGGGTTATAAGAGAAAAAGAGGCGAATGGAGAGGCGAATGGGTGGAATAGTGTGAAGGTGATGGAGGTGGGGAGGTTCCGAGGAAGGCACATGATGTTTAGAGTTACTTTGCAGTTGAAGGCACATAGGGAGGTATGGCGGACTAGCTCAGTTGATTAGAGCATCATACTAATCATAATAAGTAGCACATGAATATCAATGCGAGTGTGTTGGGTTCTAGACTGCGAGAAACCGAGATCCTGCAAATGGCACTCTCTGGGTCACATGAGGAGGGCTGACGGAGATGACAATGACGGTAATAGCGTAATGGTAGGATTGATGTGGGAGCCAATGTAAGGATTATATGTCGCGTCTCCTGGGGCCTAACGAGGTTAAACGAGCACTCGACAGCTCCCGTCAATTAGACTCAACCTCGGGAGCATGACAACCATAGTTGGAAACATCAACTGGACGCGCGTAGCCACAACTTTCGATCTACTTCCCCGACACAGCGCCAGACTGTCAAACAGAGTCACCAACGTCACAATAGCTATCGGGAACAAGTCAGTGACACAAACATGTATATTTTCATTACTGTACTTAACAAATCATCAACGAGGTAAGGACGTATCACTCGGAAACATCACCTGTTCAGGCGTTCAGTGCCTTAGCACGTTTTCCCCCACCTCGATATAACGTCTAATCACTCCAGTCCTCTTCAACCTCCACAAACTCGTCCATAGCAACTCGAACATCAACTGTTACATCTACCAGCGCTACCCAAACTGCAGTAACCACTTCGGGCTTGTTCCAACAGCATCTCAATCAAAGTGTCACCTCCAACATCAATTTCTCTCCCCACAACTACCGCGACAGTCGGTGGCAATAGCATTAATCCCAATACAGGAAGTGTAAACACAGAGATCGGGAATATGTCAACCCTTGTCGGTCATGCAATGTCAGCATTGAAGACGGTACGTTTTTTCGTGTAGTTTTCGGGCCTATTTCAGTCAATATCCGAAGAGCTCATCGGCCGAATCATGATAGTCAAAATCAAGAACATCATGTTAGGGAACATATTCGTCCAAGTTCAGATGGGTCAACCCGATGTACGCCGTCTCTTCTATCTTACGAGTTCTGGATGGCTAATGGTCTATTGGTCACATCTTTTCAACGCCCGATAGCTCAATGGAGTGCTAGGAAATTTTACAAACACGTCAAACGGGATAGGTCATCGTTG
>JANHQD010002073.1:10988-44280 GCA_024721195.1 Marasmius sp. AFHP31
TCAACCTCCACAAACTCGTCCATAGCAACTCGAACATCAACTGTTACATCTACCAGCGCTACCCAAACTGCAGTAACCACTTCGGGCTTGTTCCAACAGCATCTCAATCAAAGTGTCACCTCCAACATCAATTTCTCTCCCCACAACTACCGCGACAGTCGGTGGCAATAGCATTAATCCCAATACAGGAAGTGTAAACACAGAGATCGGGAATATGTCAACCCTTGTCGGTCATGCAATGTCAGCATTGAAGACGGTACGTTTTTTCGTGTAGTTTTCGGGCCTATTTCAGTCAATATCCGAAGAGCTCATCGGCCGAATCATGATAGTCAAAATCAAGAACATCATGTTAGGGAACATATTCGTCCAAGTTCAGATGGGTCAACCCGATGTACGCCGTCTCTTCTATCTTACGAGTTCTGGATGGCTAATGGTCTATTGGTCACATCTTTTCAACGCCCGATAGCTCAATGGAGTGCTAGGAAATTTTACAAACACGTCAAACGGGATAGGTCATCGTTGACATGGGCCAGAGTCAGGCTGCACCGAGTATACCTGAAAACACCTTTCCACAACTGGACCCTATTATCAATCTAGATCAACGCTAAAGCTCAACTCGTACTCATCAGGCACACGGTTTGCTTTGGCCTCCTTCACTCCTGGTTCATATTTGACAGCGGTGACGGTACAATTGTAGCTTGGATAAAATCTGGTGGTTTGAAATTGTCACGACCTTGACCTTTGATCTTACGGGCTGTCTGAATGGAATCATATACCTTAGAACCTAAAACGGATGTCAGTTCAGCTCCCTAATTACTGGGCGAGTTCTGAAGCCGACGTACCAACGTCCTTTTTCTTTCATTCTCTTTCCTTTGGCAACGACATTTATGTATATGTGTAACGTTTTGTAGTTGAATCGCGGACTGCCAACAAAGGTAAGGTCTCGGAAGTATCGGATGAAACTAGACATGATTAAGGCGAAGAAAGAACGGGACTAAAGGTAGACCGTAAGGTTTTGGACTGACATCCTGTCCGCACATCACCTTTACCGCGAGCAAACCCCACCAATGAGCATTTGAGATGAATTACGGATCCGATATGAATGCCCCAAGCCCATATGAGGATATAACTTATTGGCTACACTCACTGCGGGCGCATCACTGACGGTGGTTACGCCTCCTGCCGGACTTCAGATGAGAATGAAAACGCCCACGAATAACTGACGTCCTCTGAGCGAGCTTTGAAATACTAAGAAACAACGAAAAAGACAGACCCACCTCAGACCAATCCAAAGGCGTTGGAGCAGATCATTTTTCTAATAATCAAGAGCCGTAGATCAGTAATTGGAACAGGGGCTGCGGAAGACGTCCTTTTGACACCATACCAATCTATCAGTTCTTCACGCACTGCAATAGAAGCTATAAAAGGACGCGAAGTGCTACAAAATTTGAGGGTGTGTGATCACCTGAGTCCCATTCATGCCGGGCTTCGTTCGACACTCAAGGCCAACAATCCGTCTACGGCGTGTCTCTATCTAAATGTAGAGATACATGCTTCAAAGGAAACGCTCGGTGGCGTGTACCATCTCGAGGTGAACAGATGGGATGACAAAGTGCTAAGACACATGAGAAGGGATGATTGATGCGCCAAAATGACTCTATTACCCATGTCGATGAGTGAAATAGATGACTGGTCAATGGGAAGTATCGAAACATAGGCAAAATGAAGGGAGACAGACGGGAGGCACCTTGTCTCTTCTGTTGGACAGAGAGATGGATGATTGTTAGTAATCCTTGATACTGCTCATCAACATGATATGAGTAACAGAAGATATTGAACCCGAGTCGGAAGGTAATATCAACATCTCCGATTTGACCGAGCTATTTGCCATACAATACGCCGATCGGGAGGTCTAAGAGATGGAATCCTTGAATGCACTAAAGCTCGTGTGGTCGAGTTACTTTGTCATCTTTAAATGCCCGAGTCATTCATCGAGGCATCACTCTTTGTGGTGTCCTGGCACCCCGGTGAGAAAAGTTTGTCGGATTACATGCTCCTTCAGAAGACCCATCTATTCCAGAACGTCACACTATGGGTTGAGTGTGCAATGACAGCAACACAAGTGATAGAACGGCGGATATCAGTCGAGAAGCAATCACACCCTGATCACCGCGGAGACCAATTGATCCTCAAGACAGTCTTCTGACTGTACAATTCAAGTGATACATGTAGCGAAACTAGTCCCGAATTACACCACGGTCTACCTTTTACGATACGTTGGTGGAGGGTTCTTCAATAATCTATGAGTATGTGAAGGCCACTGCTCCTCTTTGGTGGCACGTCCGAGAACACAAACCATTCCACCTGATTTGCATTGGTGCCCCTTGTTCTCCCCAATCCGCCTAGGCCTGTTCTCCTGCTTCTTCGCCTAACGATGAACCACAATAAGAACTGAAGCTCAATCCAATGGTCGCCTATATCACCCTACGGAGTGATCCGGAAAGTGTTGGTACTTCATCGAAGTATTCATCGTCCATTCCTCTGTACCCTCCTGTCCCATACTACCGTTATTGACATGAGTATATCATCGTATCGTCGTGACAGTGATGGCCAAGCGTGTTTCGTATTCTGGGTTTTTCCCCACGAGTTGTTACCATCAACACATTGGCGACTGGGCTGAGTAGGAGTACAAGTACAGGATCGGGTAGAGAGGACGAGGAAGAGTACATAGGCGTGAAGTAAAAACAAACTACAAGTTGTCCGACTCAACAAAATCCCATCCATCCGTATCATCGGTCCAGCTCACGGCCTTGGTTTTGCCTTTTCGTTCGGAGGCTGTGTCGGCGAAGAAGAAATGGTCCATCAGAATATGGACACTATCTATCCAGTGAGACCCTATCCACATCTTCACATCCAGCTCAGGTATTCCGTATCTCTCCCAATCGTCCTCCGGGATCACATGCCTTCCTCTTAGGTCAGACGCCCAGTAGAATAGTGATTCGGGAAGTGGATAACGGATACAGTGCATCCTGTTGACGCACTCAAATTGGAGAGGTGGTACAAACAGGTATGCAGGACTGCGGGTAGTTGAAGGGGTATGAGACAAGTTGCCAACAAGGGAGAACTCAATTTCATCGATGAAACCTAGATGTGGATATCAAATCAAGGTGAGGACTCCAAGTGGAAGTGGGCATTGGTTTAGCACTTACATGTAAAAATATCCACATGTGAGGGATGCTGGCTAAGATAGGCGGCACGGAGTCGATAATGTTCCTTCAGGGGAAGATGCAACGAGAAGTATAGGTTCAATCGAGCGCCGTGGGTGTTGTGCATTTGGATGTCGACACGCGAGGAGACTAAGTTCATTAGAATTGGAATGGATGGCCATAAATAGGACACATACCTTCCGTGGAGTAGCTGGTGGTAATATTGTGACTTCGATCTTCAAAGTGTGATTTGGGGGATGGAGTGGAAGGGAAGTGGGCAACAATTCCACCTCCCCATCGGACAACAGCCCCAAACGTCAAAACACCGTGGGACGCGTAATACAACAGGTGTTCTCTGACTGCCAATCTCAATGGCACGTATAGGTGCAAAACATCTCCGAATGTCTTCTCGAAGTGGGTGGCAATGTCGTCGGCAATGAGTTGAGGTTGTGATCCTCGGGGAAGTGGAATTGGGTTGAGAGAAAAGATATCATCCTCCCATTCTCTGATGGAAGTGGACGCGATGTCAAAGTGCCAAGACTGGGTTTTCGGATTGAACGTCCAATCCTTCACCAACCACGACACCTGTTGCACTATTTTTAGCCAGGCCAACCTTTAAGATAGTCCACTCACCGGAAACGTCGACGTTTGATCGGCGCAAAGTGCTTGCATTGCGACTTCCTGAATTCCCTTTCAGCAAACCTCTCCATTCAATATAATGTGATGGACGTACCAGTGCGTACCAAAGGTAGAAATATATTATTCCGTCTTTGGGATATTGGCTCGTGAACTCCGATCCATTGACCAGTTCTGGTATCCTCAAATAGTCAACCTATGTAATTGCCTTTTTACGGAGCTCTTCGTACCTTCGTGGAAGATAAATGTCGGCACCTCTGACCTTACCAACCCCAGTGCCTGAGCAAGCCACGGTGACCTACAATCCACGTTCAGCTGAAAAACCATCTACTCTTGCATCGGAAACCTTACTGACGGACTGAGAATGACCGATACAGTTTATCCCACAACTATAACTTGATGTCACCTATGACCTCGGAAACCTCAACTTACACTCACCAGTCATGTAATATCCTTATCTCCGCCCTCTTTCGGCTCGAACGTGACCACAGTAACTGGGCAGTTGTTATTTGGGTAGATTGTGGCATTATAGAACCTTTTCACAATTTTGACTCTTGTCCCAGCACTATTTTCTGTGGTCGAGGCACCCCGAAGCACGATCTCCATCTCTCGTGAGTAAGTCTGCTCTCGATAAAACACATCACCCTCGTAGATTTCCCGATACCGGTTTTGCCTGGGCTAAGAAGGGAATACGTTAGAATTCAGCTAACACTTGGAAATATCCACGAATACCATGACCTGATCTTCTTCACACTCTTGAGATGTTGTACAGTTGATGTAATTGTGATTCACGTTCCCTTCGACATGTTGAATGACACTTTTCCGACCGATTCTTGTATTCCTGGCGCCTTGGAAGAAGTGGGAGAGCATACGTGATGGAGGCGAGGGAAAGGGAATCACGGGTGCCTTATTCAGGTCATCCGTATAAATGAGGCTCTGGCCATTCACTTGACCAATCTAGGTGCAGCATTAGCACCCGTACCTCACACCCAAGAACATTCTAGAATCCCAGCTGCGATCTGATAGTTATACCTGTCAAGCCACATATAGCAACTTAGCACACCTCGTGAGCGGTCATTGATGGAGATTGTTCAGCCTGGATTCTAAATGACTTTTGATTCCACGGAGAGAAAGATCTGACGAGATTGATTCGCCTGAAATCTGCAGTTTTGAATCACCTCGTCGGAGGCGGTTCAAACGAAGGACCACTTATTGTCCTCTGGAATTAAATGACCCCGAGCAAACAAAAAGCAAACCGCGGAGCATGAAGTTTCGGGGGTCCATCAAAACTGCTGTAGTGATCTTGTCAGAGACATTGAAGATTGAGGGATTATGGGAGGAATGATCACCTGAGTTTCATCACTATCAGATTCTCTAACGCCTCAAACGAGCCCACGAAGCCGTCCTCAAAGGCAACATGCTTCCATGTTGTGATTTGAACCCGTGAGTGACAATTGATTTTTTTATGCTCACACAAGTGAGAATGTAGCTCGTGGCACGGCTTATCGAAAGAAAACAAATATGCTGAGAATTGTAGGCGGAGAAGGCTACACGAATGGGGAGTAGGAACATCCATTTCCGGGCATGATCAAGCAAGTACCGAGCCAGTATCATCTTTGCTTTAGACTCGAGAATAATCAGTAGAAGACAATTGGGAAACCCCCAGCGAAGGTACGCACTCATTTTTAAACACTACGGTTGACCTTCAGGCTACTTCAATTAGTCGACTTATCCCGCTCGGGAATCTTCCTTTCGACGTTTATCCAGCGGTAGATGAATCACAGATTATCTTCTTGAATTTGAGCCTTTAGGCTCATCCGCTGAGGAATGGTACGGGAGTACACACCCACCATCCATTACTCCCTTGACCGCCAAATCTAGGGTACAATATCAGGATCAAAGAAGCTTGAGGGATGATAGCAAGGACCACATCCCGTAGACCTGGGTACGTTTTCGATGATTGACATGACGACTCTAGGGAAGGCTAGGCAACTCAAGCCCCTACCACAAATGTGTGTGCGAAGACTTACGTGACGAAGCTCGAGTGAATAGATAACCACCGTCAAAAATCGCTTTTGAAGTGAGGTCGGATTCGCAACATCCAGCTAGCACATACATATCTCGGGACGGTCAAAGTGGTGGGCTCTGCCACTTTCAGTGGAGGTTTTTGGGCGTGGAGCGGACGAAGTGGGGGTGTCGGGATCGTGAAGTCGTCAAGTGTCCAGATAGAGATGGGTTAGGGGAAAGGTGGGTTGGGCGATGTTTTTGATAAAAGGTGGAAATGTCGGGCATTGTTCGTGCAAGGTATAGGGAACAGTGTTTACGAGTCAAGCTATGAGACAAGCGAAGATATCATCGGTTTCGGTCGGCGCTCGGTTCCTTTCACGGTACATAGGACCTGGCTTGTTATCTCCGAGATTATATAATGCCCCGTTTTTTTCTTCGACCTTCGCGATCGCACCCCTCCACCATCCTCCATCGGCCAGAACCCACATCACCCACTATTGTCCTCCAAAAACCACGGGGAAAAGGGAAATTCACGACCGACAAAAAACTCGTCCTCCCTGCTCACCCGACCTCTTCGTCGTCCTTATCCATCGTCGACACACACACACACACGTATTTCACATTGACATACGGGGGAAATATCGAAGTAAATTCAAGAATGTATGAAGGAAAGAAGGTAGATGGGATTATAGATGCGTAGTGTAAAGCACATATGCAGAGGTTGTGGAAGGAGTTTCGCATTCGGTGGTGACGCGGACGGTCAACGGAGGAGGATAGACGGTCCAGGCGAGGTGGGTTGGAGCATTGGTTCGTTATTTTTTGTTGTGGTTTGATCGGGGGTGCTGAATGTCGTTTCAGGTATGCATCCGTAAGTTTTGACTGGTTGGCTTCTAAACTTTGGGGAAGAGGAATATGAGTTGTCCTGGCAGGCACATTGCAAAGGAATACACCAACGATATCAAATGTGAAATGTATGCATGATGTATGCAAGTGAAGTAAGTAAACCATCAGGGTTCTATTTCTTTGATGTATAGCTGTTGATCAATGAACGATAAAGATTGTCACGTACGAACAAGTAGGAAGAAATTACCAGAAACACACGTCAACGATGGACAGGAACCAATATCGATTCATGACAACAAAAATAACAATTCACGAGCAGCGATCAACAAGTAGAGAGAGAACGACGACGTTATCTATAGCTCTGCGAAAGCTAACCAACAATGTCATCACCGTTCACGAGTTCAACATCCGCAGTGAATCCAAGCGGTAGTTAACGGCAGCTACCTCGGCTACGTCCTCAATACCTCCAACATTTATCAACCCCTTTCCAACATCGGCGCCAACACCAACGCCGACAGATAGACCAAACAGGGGAGGAGACAGAGGAGGAGATCCAACGTTCGGGAATACAAGTGCTTCACTGTATTGTAAGTCTTCGTTTTGTGTTTCACTTGGTCCTTTTCTGCTACTTTTCTCCATTTTATCTCGTTTTTGTACCATCTGCCAGGCGATTCCATTTTGTTCGTCCATGCAGCTCCATTTCCATCGGTTTCGGAGGGTACTGCGATAGAGAATAACTTCTTTGCTTCCCTACGGTCCCCCACGGCCACTCGTACTCCACATCGCCATGAACGTCCCTTCTGCTCCGAATCGTTCAGTGTGATACACGCTGCACTCGATGTTTACGTGCACCCCAACAAAAGCGGTTGTTTTCGTTCCTGCGGGCTTTTCTCGGTGTCTCCACGGATCAAATCATCCTCGTACCCCCTTCTTTATCGCTGGCTCACCGATACAGTGAACTTCCTCGTCGTGGCATATGATTTCGTCTTCGCTGTATCTTATCTTTCGACTTCTTATGGTGTTTCTAAAGCCGTATGGCCGGGAAGTTCTGTAGTGGCTGTTACTAGGCAGGTTCTAGGTTTCTTTTCCTTTGTGATTTACGGCTCAAGTTTGTTCTCCATTTCGCTCTCTACGCCTGTGTTATTTATTCTGCAGCAATTACGGTGCCGTCGAGGTGGCTAGAGGCGCTGTTTGTGGTTCATCAGCTTCGAGGCTGAACGCCGTCGTCTCTTATCACTGCAGAACCCTGCGGACTGTCACTCTCTACCTCGAAGAGATTGCTTTGGTTCATGATGCGGGTTTTCGACCTTTTACCAAGCCCATACAATCGCTTGCCTTCCGTCTCCTCCGCTCTATCATTGTCAACATTGGGGGATCAGGAAACTCGGAACATCTTCTTTCTGTTTACTTTGTTTCAATTTCCCACCTTTCGTTCTGTCTTCTCAACGCTTGATGGACCATGTTCAAACTCCCATCATGTTGTCCGTGGTTTGGCCAGGTTGGAGACACTAGCCACCCTTGCTTTGCCTCTCGGGAGGGCTGACTCGGTGCTCACACATTACAACAAGTACTCATAGAACACTTTGTATCTGCCGTTTTGTGATGTCCTTCGTGTCCCTGATTTACTCCATATTTCATTGTCCTACGTGAGCTATGCCCTTCATTCCCTCATTCCACTTCTCGCGTTTGGTGGATTTTTTGCTTTGCTTAGCAAGGCGGTCAGCCTTTGCTTGTGTTTTACTGGCTTTTTGCGCTCTCATTTCATCTCCAGTGGCACTCCTTTTCACATCACTATGCCTATAACCGTAGCCTCTGGTGTGAGCAGGATTTTTGGCCTCGTCTTGCAAAGTTTCTGTTACGGCGTTCAAAGTTCCTCTACCCACCTTTGGTCACAGGTTGCCTTGGTCTACATACCCCGTCGTTCACTTTCGCTGGTTGCTGATGTCCCTTCACACATAATTTCCTCCATCTTCCCCACTCATTTTCTTCGTCTTCTACTTTACCTCGTCTCCTCGAACACACCGCTAACCTACCTTCCCCTTTCATCCACAGTATTTACCTTCCTAGCAGCCCTAGTGCTCCTCCTAGGTGTCTCAGCCGCCATCGTCGCCCGCTGTTGTTAAGTCAACAACACCAGAGGATGGTAGAAGAAGCAATACGGAATGGGACGTATGTTTCTCCCATACACGGAACTTGGGTGATGGGCGGAAGGAGAGGCGGTGGAGGGCAGGTGGATTTAGGGAAGAAGCCTGCTATGTGGAAGGCATAGTTGGGTGGGGGGTATGTTGGAGCGAGGGAGGGGAAACAGGATTTGAGTGGGTGGAGAGGCTGTTGCTGCCGACGTGGAGTGGCAGAAAGTTATGGTGAATTTGGTGTGCTTTCCTTCGTTTTTCGTTCTTCCTGTCCCTGTGCTACCTTTTCCGCGTGGTTTTTGCCATTGCATTGTCGTGCTGAAACCTAGTGTATCTGGTGGTTTGAGGTTATTTTCGGGGAGTTTACGCTACACTTTCTTTGACTCCGAAGTTTTCATTTCTTGATGCTTCAACGGGCACATTTCTAATGCTGCACGTTATGAAGGAATGTTACTTTCCATGTACTCCTCGTGCCGTGACTGCTTTAGATTATAGCGTGGGCGAATGCTATGCAAGCTCTGGTCTACCCTTATCCTTCACAACCAATCATGAGCGTCCGTGCTCAGTTTTCCCTCATCTTGGTCTATCCCTTTGTGATCTCGCATCACATACTCCCATTTTGAATGTTCGCTGACCCCTGTCCTTTTTCCTTATCCAATGTCCCTACAACTCCTCAAACACCCCGTATACGTCGACCTTAACAATCCCAGCCACTCCTCCGCCACCCACGACAACGCTAACGGCATCGCAAATCACTCATCTACCTCTCCTGACGCTAACAACACAAGTCTGCCGAGTGGTGTACTCAGTCGTGTACAATCAACCTTCGGATGGAGATCCAGCTCCCGTTCTACTCCCCCTCCGCCCTCAATACCAATATCTCACCCACAGACCCATGAGCCCACCTCCCTCCACCCCTTCCGGTATCACAGGAGTAGGAATCGTACCTTAGACACGACTCTCAGAACCCGTGTTTCAGTATTCATATCCCCAGCCTGTGCCGCAGGAGGAGTTGCCTCCTCAGACGTTACCCTCACCCCCAACTAATTCGAGCGAGAAGAGGGAAAGCCCGGTGAAAGTGAGGGTATCCATAATGATCGCAATGCCTAGTCGACAAGCAGAATTTTGTCTAGGAAGGAGGTTCAAGAGGCTCGGCAGGCTGTGGTGGAGGGGGAAGAACTGCCACATCTAGAGGTTGGGAGTTGATGAAGTGGGGGTGTCGCAGGAGGAGAAGAAGGTTGGCAGTTCGGCCGATTGTTATGAGTTGAAACGCCCACACGAGCGTCCAAACAGCTTAAAACGGGTCCCAAGAACCGAAGGCCCGATACACACATGACCAACTACGGGAAAACCTCCGGAGAACCATAGCTTAGACCATATCACAGCATATCACACCCAACTGTCATTTAATCTCGGGACGCCCAGTGTCAACTCGATTCCCTGGAACATCCTCGAGAATTCCCGAATCCCATACTCCGACAGAACAATAACAAACTCGGGACACGTGTATGGCACAAATACTGTGTAAAAATTGTTGGTGAGATTCGGGTGATGTGCGATTCGAGTCCGGCCTATGAGATTTCTTTCTTGACGGACTTTCAATGGGTGGGATTTACCTCACATGCAGAGAGTCCAGTAAAATTCGAGTCGGATCCCCTGAAATTGGAGAAACGGGATACTCTCGATTTGAATCGGCCAACATCTCCGACTTGAGTTCTGAGGTTTGGGTACACACGTGCCGTACTGTCGCTATAGGCGCTGGTGTCGCACGTCGACGAATTCAATATATCATCTTTTGCTCGTGCGTGAGCGAGCAGCGAGCCTTATACATGTCAGATGCAGCCTCGAACATAGAGTTCATCGGTACCTGTTAGAATGGTGTAATTGAATAATTATTACAAGCTGTCGACGTGTTGTTCCATGAGTATTACTGCTTCGCAGTAGACATCAATTCCCCAGTTTCCATCTTCACGACCTGTATCAAACTCGTGAGATTCAAAGAATGTGATGCCCTCCGTGATCTCGGCATCATTATTCACAAACACTCCGTCTGCTTTCTCCTGGGCCGACGAGGTGTAATCCCTGTATTCGGGATGCTGGGGGTCTGCTCCAAGTTCGTCCAAAGGAGGAAGATCACCGTCTTCCTGTCCGTAGTCGGGGTCCGAGGCCAATGTGACATGATCTCCTGGGTCTCCTGTCCAATATCCGCGGTTGATCGCGTGTTCCCTACTCAGCTCGTATAAGGCAAGCGGAGACTTGTTTTGTGCAGTGCGCATGCGATGGTGGTTCCAAGATGACATGGTTCAGTTCAGAGAAGCTTGAATGCGTGGTTGGTAAACGATGTAGAGGCAGATTCGGTGAAGGGGATCCTCCATGTCAAGAAGATGGATCTCTTCAAGATACATGAAGACCTTTCGGAAGGACTCGATTGTATTTTATTGCGAACGTCCCTCCATGCTCGTTCAATTCGGACATTTTGAGTCGACCTGTGAGGTCAGAGAAAGACCAGGTCAGACTCGACGGAACAAAGCCCAGGAAACTTGGTCACTCACCGCCCCCGTAGATATGCTCGGTGATCTTCTCCCCATCTGCGAACCATCATCTTCTCAACCTCATTATTTTCCCTCCCAAAGTCTGCTCGTGCACGGCTAGGCCATCCAAATGTCTTGACCGCTTCCTTGAAGACCATGGCAACGACTGATGCACGCTTGTTATTACAGCAGTGCATGTATATCATGAGTCGCGAGAAGCCGTCAACACACCCATGTATATAGAACCCCCATGGGCGCAGCTTCTCATTGCCATCATGATGCCAAAGCGCATTCGCGCCCCGAACCTTGTAGATCCTTCGTTTAATGCAGCCGCTCCATCTAGTTATGACTTCAGTTAGATAGTGGAACTTTATTAGAACTTGGCTCACCTAACAAATACACCAATTGCGTCGATACGCTGCAAGCTATGCTGCACTCGGAGCAGAGGAATCCGCCATCCTTTTGCCTCCAGATGACCCACTATAATGACAGAGCCCGCCAGCGGGTGCAACAAGCTTATCTCTGCAATGAGTTCATCCAACTCTTCGTCGGAAATGATGCTGTATGATGGTCGCGCAGCGGATAAGCCTGCAGCAGATAAATGATTATAGATGGTTTTCCGGGTGACACCGACAGCCGTTGCAATTGACTGCCATGTGCAGCCGAGATCATGAAGATCTACAAGCCGTTGTAGATCAAGCTGATAGCGAGGGCGACCTGGTAGTCCTGTGTATATGAATCTTGTATGGGCCACGGGAGGTGGTGGAGGATTACGAAGAAACTCGGCAAGGGGAAGAGCTACATCAACAACGGTCTGCACAAGTTCCTGAAGTTCGCTGGGTGTTATGAACTGGTCTTCAAGGTTGGAAAGAATGTGGTACATGCGCATCAATCGCCTTAATCCCCTCTCTACAGCGAACTCTTCCGCATCAGGAATAGATTCTGCGACCAGCGAAGCTTCTCGAATGATAGCCTCAGCACGAAGGAGAAATATGTGAGTGTGGTCATCGTTATCAATGCCGTGGACACACTCTTCATCATCGCTATGCATGAATGTGGTGCGCGATGGTGATAGTTGGTGATTAAGGTGTCGTCATGTCATTGTTTACACCTGTATCAGTGATTTCTCAGTCCTCGCTCTTGATTTCAGTCGAGCGTGAAGATAATGAGTAGATTTGGTACTATAATACTGAGTAGCATCAAGATAAATGGCTCCAAGTTGAATTGGTGCTCGGGATCATGGTAAGTAGCAGCCATAGCTAGTCTATGTCATTACGCGTGGTTCAATTCCTTACATTTTACCAGAAGGCGAGTGATTTCGTTTGCCAACTTTTCCGTGTCTTCGGTCCTAATGTTTGGTGGTAGCTTGTCCGAATGAAACACCTGAACAGATAGATAGGGGTAAACAGACTGTCCGGTAGGTATCCAAACGACATACCCTGATCGCAATCTTATAAATCTCGTGGTCTGTACGCCGACTAATGTCATTCCAGCGGAGGCCGGGTTCAGACTGAAGCCTTGGATACCATGCAAACTTCATCCAGAGACTCTGGTAAAATGCGTGGGCCTGACCAGGACGGCGAAGATATTCCGACTCAAGTTCATCAACCAAGTGCTGCCATACCCGCTCGTTTGAACTACCTCCTGTACTAGATGCGCCGCTGAACATGCCTGTGGTTGAATGAGTTGGCCTGAATCCAGTTGCCCTAGGTCGTGGGTGTGGTCTTGATTTTGGCGGCTCTGTTCCTGACGAACGTTGCGGTGGGGCTTTCTGACCTTGGAATGAATCTAAAAGAAGTCAGTCAGGCGGGAGGTCATACTTAATCACAGATTAAGACTCAGACGTACCCTCCCGGAAACGAAAGCGATGAGCTCCGGCAAATGTGTCGCCCTCATCTTCTGAGCCTGAAGATAAGGTATGGACGGATTCCGGTCTATTAATAGTAAGCAAATAGAGCAAGAATAGGAAGGGATAGAGAAGCTACCTCGGTGATGCTCGATCCGGAGAAGGTTTATCTTTCTCCTTCTGCTTTCCTGACGCCTGAGTACAACAGATTGAAATGAATTCTCATAAACAGAGACCGAACCACATCGTACCTTGGAGGTTACCCTGACCTTCTGAGCAAGTGCGGCAAGGAAATTGCCAAGAATAGGAAGAAGGTTGTTGTACATGTCGTTGCGGCAATCATCGTCGGGCAGGACAGGTGGCGAATCAAGAAAGCGTGCACATAGATAGAAGATCCCGTGAAGGCCATAGACCCCTGTCTGTATTGCAGAACTATCCATCTCGTCGGGATCAGTTGAGCTCCCGAAGTCGAACTTCAGTACTCGTTCAAAAAATTCTGGTGTTTCTGCCTGACCGGGATATGTCGTCGGGTCCAAGATGAGAAAAAGATACTTCTTGGTTCTCGCGGCAGCCTGAGATTGTATTGTCAAAAGGTCGTACATTGATTGAACTAATGTATTCCACTTACCGGTAGATCCTTCAACAACTCAAAGTTATCCATGGCGTTGAAGAAGTCTGAGAATCCGGATGGAGCATAGAACTGTCGCGCAACACGTTTGCGGAACTCGTGAAGTAGCACGTATAAGGCCCGGCCAATAGCGTTGAGCTGGTCTACAAGAGAGTTGTATAACGCAATGGGAAGAGTGGTATTGTGAGTCTTCAGTCCAAGATAGATCCCAAATAACGCCTTGACGATTAAAAACAAACCGTGTTCCCCGAGTCTGAACACAGCGAAGAAGTTCTTGTCTTCGGGCACAGTGTCTGGGGCAATTGTGTCTGCATAAGCGACAAGGAAGGACAAAGACGGGAGGAGGTCATCAGGCTTGATAACCTCCTCGGCGATAGGCTCAAAGCGACGCATGTCCTTTGACCGCTCGTACTTGGCAAGACGACTGAGGACACAATTGGCCAGCGGAATGATCTCCTCGTAGGGAGCACATGCCACAAGCGGCCACTTTAATGAATGTAAGTGAGTCAGAAAGTATGATAGATGAAGTAGACACATACCCAGGACATATCACCGCTTGGAGCGGTCATATTCTTGGTGAGGGACCAAACCTCTTGTACTTTGGAAAAGAGATATTCTCTCGCCTCGCTGTCGTTCACTCCGCTGCCTGCAACAGATATAGTATTGAGACAAGCTCAGTGTGTGGTCGTAAATCAGTCACTCACAGCTATCACCGTCCGCTGTAGTAAATGAGTCCTTGGGGTCTTCTTTTGTGTCGACAGTCGGGGCCGCATCATCCAACTACGACAGATCAGAAAAACAAAAGACCAGCAAGTACTATTTCGACTTACAGGTGTACTGGAGTGCGGGTTATCCGCCTCATCATCAGCTTCTTCATCGTCACTCTGGTCCGAGGCAGGTGGCAAGACGTTCAAAGAACCTTCGGCAAGGGCGATGTACACCCGATTGTTGAATCTTCGGGTTGTAGCGTTAGTCCCTGCCTCGCGTAGCCTGTAGCAAAATCAATTATACTGACAACACACCAAAGATGATTGTACTCACGTCTTGATGTCCTCGAAACCTGGGTTCTGAGACACCTTGACAGGCCGTACTTTTGAAGGTCGACCCGGGCCATTGCCTTGCCTCCACAAAAATACAAAGTTCTCGATGATTTTGTTATCCATACCAAATAGTTTGTCGGCTGAGCCGGAGAAGGCGCCGACGATTTGGGCCCGGATGGATGCAGGTGTGTCGTCGCTCGTGATCTTGATTGGCCTGATTGATTTGTGCTCATAGAACATCGCTTCCCATCTGTAGTGAACAAAAAAATAAGCACGGTTGGAGAATGTATAACGTTTATGTACTCACTCAGAAGGAGTGGGACATTTCGCGCCACCCCCAGAGTAAACTTCGTCAGTCCGCCCGATAAAGACAATATGCAGGTCGAGCTCGTCCACAGACTTCTGCTTCTTTCCGGCGCTGACATTCGAGTCCCCATCCGTAAGGTCATCTCCATAGGTCTTTCGTTTTGTCCCTTTCGCCTTCCGGGGCGGACGCTTGTGACTTTTACCGTCTTGAAATGCATCTAGTTGGGCCTAGATACCGGTCAGAAATGGTAATTTTAGTGTCCGCGGATCGCAACAACGTACCTTCACCCCTGGATCGAACGCCATTTGCTCTTTGACACCATTGATAGTCGCATCATTGGCTCTTTGCTTCCGCCGGGTGGCAGCATCCTTGAAGATTGATGATGCAGACGACGACGTAGGCTAAGGTGATAAACACATCAGTGTAAGAAATTGTAGCGGGATGGTTCAACAAACCCGGCTACTAGTGCACTGTGGCTCTGGTTGAGGTGCCTACGGGCAACTGTTACTTCAGCTCAGCGGAGGTCTATACGCCATGACTCACCGTAACTCTGTCGTGCAAGCTGGCAGTGCAGCCGCAAATCTTGCAAATTTGAGCCAAGATGGGGGCAACAGAGTCATCCGCGGCATCAAACTCGTGTTCAAACCCTTTGAAGGGACAAGAGTCGTTATGGCAGGTGCCCAAGCTGAGCATTGGGGGTGAGACTATTGGTACGAAAAGGGAACCGATAAGCAATGAGCTTTATAAGGCCGGAAAGTCGGACGGAGAGACGGAGAGACGGAGAGATAAAGTGAACATACATATTGCTGTCATGCTGGGCTTGCCTTGGCCCCGTCTCCATCCTAAATTTTTTTTTTCGGGCAGGGAGCGTTGAATAGTGGATATGGCGGTATCCAGCTACCTGTTCAGGGTAGATGGTCACCAGTGAGACACTAAATGAAGTAGCATAAATTTTCAGCGAACCCATGATGCCACGACGCGTCAAATGTGTCTTTGGATGATGATAAAAATACCACGCACCGGAACGCGACGCGCTATGAAACAACAGCTTTTCCATGCAGGTGTCCAACGAATTTGTGCAGTTGCTCGGCGTCGGGTCCTCTAGCCCATTTCTTGACTGTCAAGATAGTCAAAAATGTAGTCGTGGTATCTCACCAAGTTCTCTTTCTCTGTCAGCATTTCTCCGCCGACAAATCTTGGAGCCCGATGGTCCCTGCGGAATGTGCTGTTGCAAGCTGGCCGGCGTTCGCGGTATCTGACTGTTGTAGTGAATGGGCGGGTGCGTCGGATATGAAGCACCACCAGTAATATTCTGCAGGTCCAAAAGCTACCGAGAGGTGATTAGGCACTAGAAGCGGCAAGATGCCTCACTCACCTTAGCAACAGTGGGTCCCAAAAAGATGACGCTGGGTCTGCCGAATGGCTGTAATGAGGTCAAGCTACAACAGCTTTTGAAAATTGTCACCGCAGTATGCGGAAATCAGCGGGCCTTCCCGACGGATTGAGAAAAAACTCGGGCAAGGGATAGATCCCTTGCTCCTGCCGTGATTACCAAACCTAACTATTGACGAACATAGCGAATCATACAGCCATCATTGTTGTCTCGTTGAGCGAGAATAAGATTGCTTCACTCCGTTATACCTCTGTAGACAAGATGAAGACAAGAATACCTAGATAGTTCACACCCTCGTCTTATACTTTCAAACATTGTAACCACTTGATAACCACAACAGGTCTTTTGTTTGTCTTGGTAAGACGTGCTTTGTCAAGCTAGTTAGCATGATTAACAGGGCGCTGAGGAGACGAACCAGGTGAGCTTACCACGCGAGAGCTAGAAGGCAAAGTGCGAGGCGAAATCATGGTGTTGGAAGATGCAACGAAGAATGATAAGGATACGTCAAAGTATTACTTGTCACGCGTAAAGTCAATGCAGAACCTGCAAAGTGATTGACGGCGACCAACCAACCTTGACCAGGAAAGAAAATCACTGTTAGCCCGTCTTCTGCTGCGCTCACTTACCCGCAGTCGGTAGTTTACTCTTCTCCGTCTATTTCCCAAGTCCATTACTTGTGGTCTTCTGTCATTGCTGAACGAGTGCAAAAGTAAAGGGAGTTCTCGCAACGATGAAGCACAATCACAGCAATGGTAGTAGCAGGAGGGCAAGAGAGCATGAGGCTATGCACACACGTGTGAAAACTTCGGGCGTCGCGTTCCGGACGAAGCCACTGTTCCTTCACAGGGATAATACACTCCCTTGTCCTACCCCGCGATGGCTCATTCGAATCGAGAGATCTTTCTCCCAAATCGCAGGCTACGTAGATTCAAGTCTCACTCGGATCTTACCCCTCCGTTCCAAGTTTTCTATTGAAAATCTACTCAAAATGAAGTCTCTCAGGCCGAACTCGTATCTCACAGAGTCACTCGAATCTTACCAATAATTTTTGCACAGTATTTGTGCCATACACGTGGTCCATAACCTCACGCCGAGGTACAATCCCCGAGGATTTCAGGCCGTAATACTCAATACAGGATACCCGATTGCGCAGTAGAGACACCGTGAAGCCAGAATCCCTCCAGCGTGGCTGACTACGCCCACAGTAGTTCTGTAGCAAGTGTAGAATAGCCATAGCATACAAAAATACATAGTTACTACGCCCGTAGTATCGAGTAGTGCTGCCACGATTCAATTTCGATTCAATCCGAGTTTTCCGAAACGGGAAACTTGATAAAACAATCCAGTCCGAGTTTTAGTCAGAATCGATTCAAAATCGGTTTTGTCTTCCAGAAATGGAGATTCGGCATGGTACGGCACACTTCACAACCTTGAACTGACCGACACCGAAGGTGTGATGATTCGCAGTGTAGTGAGCTGGGCGGAGAGAACCTGTAGCATTATGATTCTGTCGCGATACTAAGAATATTTACTAGATCATCTATTGCACTGGTAGACAACGTGTCTTCTACTTTAGAACAAGTTTCATCCTCAAGAAGATCAGTCTCTACAGTACTAAACAAATTATCGGTGAAGGAGAGCCTATCGGAGGCAATGGATAAACTTGAGAACTTGAGGGATTTTCATGGTGACTGCACCCATGGACTGATGACGGAGGGTAACTGTCTCCTTGGTCGAGGAAAAACGCGCTCACAAGGGACAGAAAAGGGAGAACATCGAGAGCAGCTATCCAATGTAAAGGGAAGTTGTGCTGGTTGACCTGAATACCGAAGCAAATTGAGGTCGAGTGCCTCTGTGGGTATTTGAAGGGTACGGTTCAGGCAAACGCGTGAAAAGGAGGGAGGGAAACCCGTTACGGTTCAATGGATTGAGCACGACGATGAAGACGCGTCAAGAGCCTCGCGGCACGTACTACATGGCCATCAAGGGATTTTTCCCACCAGTTCCAATTTACAACTCGAATTGAACCGGATCGTTACCATATCAGGAACCGATCCAAGCGATTCGAGTTTTCCTAACAATCTTAGCTTGAATCGCGGCAGCACTAGTATCGAGTTTCCTTCGTAGATAACCTCCGTAGTTCCCGCAGTAATTATAAGTAGTATAAAAGGCCTAAAGTTTGACTTCGTCAAGCTTTAGCCTAGATATTTTACAGTACTCGTTACTAGACCTTTCGAGGGGGCAGTCAATGTCGATGATGTCGCAGCTGCTTTTCAAAATAATGTTCGGACATGACGTACATAGGCCTCTTCTCGGACTTTCCCGAGTTGCCCATCAGTCTGCTCGAAGAGCTTTTGCGAATATGCCCTAATGCAAAGAAGAATGTAGTGGACAACTTTGGTCAGTGAGTAGCGAGACTCGAGTCGAGCTCGTCAATAGTCGTGAGCGTCAAGGATAGAAGAGTTTGAGCACACCCCCCAGCCCGAGAGGTGTGGGAAAATCACAATCCGGATTTGGTAGCCCTAACCCTGTCAGTAGGCAATTCTTGTTTGCGATCCCGATTTAGAAGGCAGTCGTCACTCACTCAAGAACACCCACCAGCAAGTGCTAAACTGAAGGAACCTCGCCCAAAGGTGCGCTGATAAGGGTATGCCGTGGGGCTTGCAGCGCTGACCAGCTGGCTCTAGCACCTACTGTCCCCCTCCCAGAAGCCTCACAATCACTTTGTAGAAGTAAATTGGTTATGGAACGTGGAAAACCTTTACAAACCGTTGGATCCAACGTATCGAGGCAACATGTAAAACTTTACCAGAGCCCCCGCCAGTCCCATGAGTCTACAGCAGGCATATCACGGCAATCTCAACCACAGGTGTTCCCTCACCCGCATTCGCCAGATCCTCTCACTCATGTAGCGTCTCCCACACCCGATTCCTCCAAACATGATCCATCTCATGAGCAGCGGGGGTATCTGCATCGGTCTTCTATGAACCTTGAGACCACCTCCAGCCAAACCCCATTCACTATCACAGAGAACTTTGGAAACTCCAATCAGACGTATAACGGGTCTCATCGTACGTTTTCGTGGCTTATTCAACCTAGAAGGTCACAAATAATTACTTATATGTTTCATTATAGTCAACCAGCACTGTGTGAGTCGTGTAAGAATTTTTCTTACTCGTCACCTGACAAAGCTGCAGAAAACGGCGGTATTTTACGTCTTTCCAAACGGAAGGTACGTTCAAGAGTAGATTGTGCAAATATTTCAAAGACTCATACGATAACCTCAAAGCTCTTCAATGACTCAGTCAGAGCAAACTCCGAGCACTTCCCCCGCTTTAGCCCTTTCAAACTCCCAGAACTCTTCTCCGACCTTCAGTCACAGAATTGTTTCGTCACCTTCTTCCCAAGTGGCAGAATCCGCGGCGCGACAGATCGACAATCGGATGCCTGGGCAGCGATACGCCTCGCTATTATCTAACATCAGTCTCGGACATCCCCTTTGGAAGCCTTCGCCTCGGTGTACGGATACTGGGGAGGAATATACTGTCAGCATTGGAGATGTCGGGATCTACTACGACGTTTATCCTTTCTACACATTATTCAACATCACAAAACCTCTGGGTGGGATCACAAATGGTAATCAAGTTCCAGATGGGGTCATTCCCCATTGCGATATACACGGAAGTGTTACCGTAGAGGCTAACTGCTATGAAAAAGGCCAGTGGTTGATTTGGCCACGAAGTTCCCTTTTAGAACAAGCAACAAGTGACCGGGGTAATTCGAGGTATGTTTGTCACAAATCCTCCAGTCTACAACTTCCTGATCCCGCCACATTACGGTAGAGTGTTTACCTTCCACCTATCCGAAAACGAAGGAGCACTTTTAGTCCTGCCGCAGGGCGGTACCTCGAGAAAGCTTGAGAAAACATACGAGTTCAAGTCACGCATCTTACGTTACTGGCGCCAGTGGTACGACTTCGCCAATAAAGAGGGGGATCTCGATGGAAGTCAATCCTTGCGTCTGGTGACAGGCGTTGAGCAGTGTTCTACCTGGGCGATGGCTGTATGGGACGCCATTTCGACCGGTTCTGGAATGCTAGGTCCTCTCGAGCTCACCGTAGACAATATCAGCGGTAGTGGCTCCTGGACGCGCTGTCCTCCACGATGTTCTACGCGGTCATTGGCTTCAGCGCTACTAGCCAGGGATGACAATGAACTCAGGGAGACTATCTTTGTTCATGCCTTTTGGATTTCCAGAAGTCTTGCTACCTCTATCACGAGTCTAGATTCTCCATTTCCAAATTCTGGCTACTCGGACGAAGGTGGTGATCGTGAGGACGATTCGGACCGCCATCACTGGAATTCTCGGAATCCGTTCAACCGAAGTTCTAATAATCCATTTCGTCATATAACATCTACATCTGCACAACCTCGTGATAGTAGTGGCCATTTTGATTGCTCCAATAGTCGCCTCGATCACATAAGCCGGCCTATGGACAATAACCCTCGTCATATACAGCTCCCCGCTGCCTTCGACACGGTACGCATCTGGTTGGCACTGGGTAACTAAACACTCGCTTGCTGATAAAGTGTTGTTTCTAAGGTTTATCATCCTTGCCAACTCATCAATAGGCTTGCCTTTGAAATCATTTCGAAAGCACAACCAGCTTTATTAGACTTTGGAATTGCTGCAATCTCACATGAGAATGACTGGCTCAGCGTTCAGGAAGATGTAGGTATTATTGGTATCCACTCCAAAGCTATACGCTCACTAAGAGTGACAGTTCGATGATCCCGTTGAAGCTCCTCAGGCAATGGAGCTTCTCAGGCGCATTTGTGCAAAGTTCAAGTTCGTTGCTGAAGGAGGTGTGTAACAATAGCTTTGTTGTGATCCTGGTGCCACTCATGCATGAATGATCTGTACTCAGATGCTGTTTACACCGAGGTCATGACACCGGTAGAGTTGGAGATCATGCAAAAGGATGCTGGCACAAGGCTGACCCACGCCGCATGCTTTCCGGTATTATTGGTTGTGCACCCGAACCATCCCGGGGAAGACTATCTAAATTCAAACAGCCGTCGACTATACAGTGACGCTGCACGGGAGGGAATCACCTCTCTTGACCAGGAACTGTTACAACCCAAAAGTATCAATGCTTCAGGGAACAGGGAGGGTCATGATAGATTCTCGCTAATCAAGACAGACAACGATATACAAGAACTGTTACTTGATGATGGAGGTTTTGTCGAGGTCTTGAACTCACGGTTGCCTTTGAAGCAATCAAGACTAATAGCAGACTTCCTCATGAAGGTGAAACTGCTTGAAGCTCATCTGCAATCTTCTGAATCAGCTGGTTACAGAAGATCCAAATGGGTGTATCCCTCGAGAATACAAGGAAGTATTCCGGCTATCTTCAACTACTTCTTAAGAAGCACGGGACTCTCCCCGAAGGCTTGTACATGAACCACACGGAGCTGGTGGTCAACAATACACAACCTCTCAGAGGTAAAACCTCATCGGTGAGTTGAACTTCAGCGGGTCTGAAAAGACAATGATGACTCAAGCTTGAAAACAATTTGTAGGACATATGCAAAGGTACCTATCAAGGCCAAACTGTCTGCATCAAGGTCCGAAAGGTGTCAAGCAACAATGTGAGCTGTCTGACACGTAATTATGTCAAAACTTGTCCTGAGAACTTTACTAGCAAATTTACAAGGAGGCCCTCCTGTGGGCGCTGTTGCGGCACGAAAACATCCTTCATTTTTGCGGCTTGCAGGTCTCTAATCTCGGCTTTGTATCTCCCTGGATGATCAACGGGAGTATAATGCAGTATCTCAAAAAAAACCCTGGCTGTGATAGGGTGACAGTTGTAAGCAGAATCCAAAGATTGGATGCATCTTGAAGTACTCACCCCATGAAATGTGACTCTGTAGATTCGTAAGATTGCTGCTGCTGTCACATATCTTCATTCGCTTGAGATTGTTCATGGAGATATTCAACCCGTGCGTGATTCCTCAGTGGCTTATTCCAAACGGTCTATTTGCTCACACAAGTTTCTGCCTTGAACACGTGACACAGGAAAACATCCTTGTTGATGGACATGGAAATTGTCGCCTAGCCAACTTTGGCCTCGCCAAGGATGCTGCAGATATCAGCACTCTGGGCAATTTTGCTTCTAGTGATTCTCGGCTGAAGGGAGCGATTCGGTATACCGCCCCGGAATTACTCAGGAAGGAGAATGAGGGAATACCCTATTTCCCTGCGGGAAGAGATATCTACGCCTATGGATGTACAATGTATGAAGTTAGTGACCTCTGCTCTACATGCAGGAAGTTTCATGAAACAACTTACCCTTTGAATCAGGTCTTCACAGGAAAGCCTCCATTCGGGCATCTCGACTGGGACGCCGCAATAATAGACCTGGTTGTAAGAGGATACAGGCCAAGCCGACCAACAGATGCTGTCTGGTGTTCTGACAAAGTGTGGCTATTGATAGAGCAGTGTTGGTCACAGGATGAGAGATCTCGACCGTCGGCAGAAGCTATTTGCGCCAAGCTTGAAGAAATTTTGGGTCCCAGTGAGTTGGACTCCTCGTCTCTCACTTGAGCCCAGCCAGCTAACTCTTGGTCAGAATCCATGCCGCAGTCATTTAGTGCGAGTGGTGCAACCTCTCACAGAGATACACTGAACAACAAGATCCAGAGAATTGGGTCCACTCTCGTTTATGATAATTCTGCCTCAGGTCCCCAGCAATCCCTGATATGGAACTCAAATGTCTTCAGTGAGTTTGCCTCTCTGTCTCTCTCCCAACCAATCTTAAATACATCTGAATATGTTTATTTTGCAGTTAATGGTTTCATGTATGGTACCGGAGAAGGTACTACAAAAGCTGAAGCGCAAGAGCGCGCTGCTGCTGCTGCTCTGGTGCTAATCAACGCCCGCGCAACTTAACTTACCTTAACTTTGTGTGAGCCCATGTGAGTGGTATGACTGTTAATTTTGCGAATTAAATAATTATTTTTGTATTTTACACAATCATGCATGATAAAGGGGGGTCTGGGGGGTGTGCCCCCCAGTTTATTAGGCTTAGGGATTAGGTTTAGCAGTTAGGCTTAGCTGTTAGGCTTTGGCTTAGGGATTAGGGTATGGGACAGGAGGATCAGAATAGTGGGGGTCTGGGGGGGCACCCCCCAGTTTAGGGGTTAGGCTTAGGGTTAAAATTTGAGTTCTAAAAGCAAGTTAAGTTTAAGTTACGTTAAGTTAAGGTTTCCTAAGGGTGGTGGCCCAGAGTTACGTTAAGCTAACAGTCCAGTTGCTCTGGCCTACATTGCGCCACAAACAACACCTGAGCCCAAATTGTGAACCACAAACACCTATCACCACTAGTTTTTGAAGTTCAACTATGAAACAAATGACTAGATTATCGGCCCCAAAGGGGGGCATCAACGTATATGTCCGGTTCTCATGTTGGTATACAATGGTGCAGAAGATAAAGAAAAATGCCTCAGCAGCGAGCAACCTGCCTGAAGTTCTGTGAAATCAAACACGCTTCCCTATCATGGATAAAAACTAGTATTAAAGCCACCAATCCTCTGAATGAGGTCCTCCTTTGGGATGAAAGAGTTCACTGAAGAGATCATCCTTTGTTAGACGACCAGCAAGTCTCTCCTTTCAGGGGGGCCCAAGCTCATAGTCTATGACAGCAGCGATGTCTGGACGTAGTGAATGAAAACTTTGCATGAAGAGTGAAGAGGCCCTTGAACAGCTGCCCACGTCCCCAGACAGGGATCCATTCTAGGGTCACGATGGAGAAAGAGGTGGGAGTAGGGAAGGACGAGTTTGGTAAGCACAGTGTGAAGTGTTAATACTCAAGAACATGATGTTGCGTGCAATGAAAGTAGGCAAAAGGAGATATTGGGAAATGAGGAGAAACAAGACATTTCTGGGGAAAAAGGACATGCTGGAAACAAATCCAAATGACATGCTATCAAATAGAGATTGGGTAGGGAGGTCTCGACAACGGGCAGCCGAGTGGAAGAGGAAGATAATTGACGAGCCATCAAATGAGGAGTGAGGTTGTAATGAGAAGTACCATAGATAGTTCCCATGCTCTCTCCTACTTAAACCTTTGCCTGAGGTCATCTGGGGCAATTACTCCTTTACCTTACTCTCACATCATTGCCTTATCCTCAGCACCATGTACTCTGTGGTTTGAATATAAGCCCTGCCATAGCTTAGCGTGCTCGTAGGATCCAGGCTACTCGGTGAGACCCAATTTACAATTTTTTAGGCTAACAGTCCTTCTACCATAGACTCAATACCTCAAGCTCGTTGAAACAGCAAAGAAAATCATTACTTCATGGCGCAAGCACACTTGTGCTTGAGCTACTGGCCTCTCTGCTAATTACCAGCAGCTACCATATCCTCAGGATCCACCTATACCGCTAGATGCCTGTCTCATGCAGTCAGTGACCACGAGCTGTCAGGCTACTTCTTGTTCCTCTGAGGAACCACCGTCTTGGATCCCTCAGTATACTGGAATTTCATCCAGCAGGCACAACTCGACATCATTGAACACTCATCAAGAGAGTCCCAATCATCATGGTAACCGGGAAACATCCACGTCGTCAACATCAACTCATCAACCCCACTAGGACTCGACACCATTGAGTAGTGCCAGCATATCACACAGTAGCCTTTTCGGTAGGGCATCTACACCTGGTGGATCCGACCTCAAATCAGAGATAAAAGCTTCCTAGAGAAATCCAGTGCAGAAGAGATGGGTAGGTAAACGGCCTACAACGAGTAATGATGGTGATGAGAACCCCATATTCAGTACCCCATTGCTGGTACGACATGTATCAGGTACCAGTAGTACTGATAGGAATCCCACCATTTGTCATTCTGAAGAGCCCCCCAGTAGCTCCATTGATCCTCACGTGTAGAGCCAGCATGACACCTAGTGCAGTAGACTACTACATTACTACAACTGTCATGAAGTGCCGCTTTTCCCCTATCTTTTTCTTTCTTAGCGCCCATTCCCCTTTCAGCGCCTGTTTGATACTTTGATGCCCACTAGATACCCAGTTCCCCTTTCCACATCATTCCCATCATTTCCTTTCTTGTTCTTTCACATTGTCTTCATAACTGATCCCATCTATTGTTCCCTTTGTTCTCCTTGTTCTTTCACATCACCTTCACAGCTGATTCCATCTATTGTTTCCATCGTTCTCTTTGTTCTTTGACATACAACAGTTACTCGTTCCAGACTCGTTCTTATTCTATACCTGGACTACTATTGTTCTCCCCTTGTTCCCTATTATCTTTCTTTATTCTCGCACAACTCACATTCTAGTATATAAGCTAGGTAGTTTGCACCTGGTCCCTCATCTTGACCTCTTGTCGTTGGGACCAGTTCTTTTACCTGCTCTTGCTCTCTGCTCATTATCTCTATCCTCTCTGTCATCGTCTCTGCTAGACGACTCCTGTTGCCACTGTTTCTGCATCCGAGTCTTAGCGTCTAGCGCTTTAGGACAACAACTACTTACCAGGAGAGTTGAGAGAGTTATAGAGGTGAGACATAGAAGCTCAAGCACACTGTAGATTCACGTAGAGAACTACCAGCTTATATACATACATGTAGAATGAATATAACTACCATAAAGAGATATCTAATAGAGATTGTACATATGGAGCATAATGAACAAATGAAACAGTTATGAAGTCCTGTTCCACATAACCATAGTGCAGGAAAAGTGAACTGGGACTGATTATCATCTAGGCCGTGGATTCAACACACCCCCTTGCTAAGTGCAGCTGAAAAGCACATCTGAGCGAATCAAGTGAATGAGTAGAAATCAAGTCCAAGGTGATCCCTGAATTGTAAAAACTTCTCATGACCGAGATTCTTTGTGAACATATCTGCGGGATTGTAAACACCTTCAATGAAATATAACTCGATCTTGCCATCTTCAACACACGATCGGATATAGTGATACGGAATATCGATGTGCTTGGTTCAATGTTCTTGGACCGGGTTAGAAGCAATAAAGATTGAGCCTTAATTGTCACCACAGATTGGAATACGACCTAAATCGATTTCAAGTTCAGAGAGTAGTGATCTAATCCAGGAAGCTTGATGACTGTAATCTGGTAGTGCCATATACTCAGCCTCAGTGGAAGAGAGTGCTACAGTCTTCTGGGCATGCGATTGCCAACAGAAGATGCCACCTGCTAACTTAAAGAAATAGCCAGTGATAGAATGGTGCTTGACAGGATCAGCAGCACAGTCTGAGTCTGTGAACACAAGGAGACCTCCATCGGAATTACCATCATAAGTGAGGGTATAATCCTTTGTGCCAGCGGGATAGCGGCAGATGTAGAGAGCTTTATTGAGATGCTCCTTGTTTGGATTTGCAGAGAACTGAGATAGCTCTGTAACAGCATAGGCAATATCAGGACATGTGCCCAGCGCAATGCACAGAAGCAATCCAATTACAGACTGGAGCTTGGCGCGAATAGCCGTATTGACTGGATTATCATTAGGCATTGGCACATAGCCTGCAGGAAGCGGTGTGGTAGTGAATTTCACATTCTGCATTGTGGCGCACCACAGATACCTGTACGCGTAGCGTGTATATGTAGTCACGTTACCGTAGCTTTACAAGTGACGTTTCAAGTTAGATTCTATCTGTTGCGGGCTTTGTATTTAATTAATAATTAACTCTCTTCCTTTGACCACCACTATCGACCAACTTACGTCCTCAAAACCTGTTCTATTCACGAACCTATCAACCTACAACGACTATGAACGAACTCACCGAAACTCGATTGGGTTCAGACCTGGTCAAGGTCCCACATATTGGAGCCCACCCTCGTCGTGGTTTAGGGGGCAAAACTTGTGCATAGAGTGGGAGCGGGACTGCTGAAGCTGAGTATCGAAAAAGCTTTAGCATCTACAGTTTAAACAATTCGTCGCAATACCAGGGATCAGCTCAGGGCCTCTACCCGAAGTGGTCAAGGCAATGAGCTCCAACAACTCTTAGATCAACTCCGTAACATTGACGCTGACAATTCCTCGGACATTTTAGTCCCGGTTGAATCTTCTTCAGCCTCTCACAAACATCTCTCCAATCTCCACTCTCTAGCTGGTGAGCAAGAGTTCGGACGGTTCCCTGCTCAGCTTGAGTCTACAGGTCCATTCTATCCGACCTACACTCCCTGGACATCACCGGTGTCAACTCCTGTTTCCTCACCTCGATCTACACCTTCTGTTTCACCTCCTATATTCTTTGAGGATCCAAACGGGAACCCTCATCTACGTTTCACTTTGGCAGTTATTTTACCAGCGATCCAAACTCCTGTTCCATCCTCTCCTTCAACACCTAGTTTCCAATCCTTCCCCGATTCCCCTCGACTCACTCCTTTCATACCATCAATGGCTACCGTTGCTACACCCCTTCCTGCCAGAGGCAAACGTAGCGCCCCTAAATTCGATCCCGAATTCGAGGAACAATTACCAACATTCTTTGAAGAGTTCGAGAGCGCCGCTGAGAAGGCACAAATCGCACAGGACCATGCTCTCACAAAGAAAGAGGTCCTACGCTACGTGGACAGCAAGACGAATTGTTTCTGGCGTTCTTTACCAACATTCATCAACGCCACAAGCACCTGGGAACAGTTCAAGACCGAAGTCATCTCCTATTACCCAGATGCAGAACGGGTCTCGGAGGCGATGCTTGATCAGTTGAAGAAGGTCATAGCAGATCATCAGAAAGCGGGGATAGATTCCTCAAAGGTGTTAGCTGCATATCACCGAGATTTTGCCCTGATAGCTTCCTCAATCATTTCACCGGGAGTTCTGCCCTTGGTGCAAGCGTCCCAAAACTATACTTCCGTATTCCCCGAGTCAGTAGCCAACAGGGTTGACATAAGACTTCAAGTACAGTTCCCCAACAAGCAGAGAGGGGTACCGTACTCTCTCAATGAGATCAAGACGGCAGTTGACTTCCTTATATCAGACGCCTCCACTACAGCCGCTCCAGTAGTCGTTAAGGCCGAACCAGCTGAGTTATCCATGCAGAATTAGATACAGGCCCTTACTGAGCTTGTTAATAAGCTCGCTAAACAGTCATCTTCATTGACTACATCCTCCTCACGTGCTTCTAACAATGCACGCATGTGCACCTGGGATAAATGTTCCGACAAATGTATGCAAGATTGCCCAGACCTCAACGAGTGGGTTACAAAGGGGCGTTTAGAGTTCAACGCCAGGGGGATGGTAGTTCTCAAGGGTGGTAAACGCCTACCAGACAACAATAAGTATTCTCGTGGCACTCTCAAGGACTGTTTCACTCGGTATTTCGATGATCACCCTTCTGAAAAGACTTGGCTTTTAGGTTTGACTTTCGCCCCTCCTATTCCTTCTTCTGAATTCCCGGGTCTAAGCGTAGCGAGCCATACCCAATATACGTTAGCGGGTCTTCAAGGACTGCCGATGGCTTTGCTCACTGCAGATACGGACGAGTTGGACGAGGATGACCGTCAAATCATCCAATGATTGTTGTACAAGATGGAAACGAGAAAAGCTGCGAAAAAGAAAGTTGACAATGGCGCTAGTAAAGATAAGTCTGTTGAATCTGCACCTCCTGAACCAGCTTCTGGTACCTCATCATCTACCAATCGTCCAGAACCATCACAACCCATTGGCAGCTGTATCCAAGGACCCACGAAACTCCCCCTACCGGAAGGATATCAACCGCCGTCGAATCGTGTTCTTGGTGCACCCCCAAAGGACGATAACCGCAACTACAAGTATAAATCACCCATAGAAACGGAGGCTGCAGTCAAGTGTGTTATAGACGCCGCAATGGCAAGTACCGTGTCCATCCACTTCGGGCATACACCTTTTTGTACCAAGTTAGGTGTAACTGACCAGCTTGAATGATATACCTAAGTAGGGGTTTGTACCTGGTATGGTACCAATCCCTTGGTACATACCACTGGGGGGTCTTTTTACATTGGTATAAACCACTTTTGTACCTCAGAACCCCTATTGGTACCTACCAACCCACCACAAAGTTATTGCTTGGTAGATATATTGGCCTTTGTAATTGTAATATTATAGCATTGAATGTCTTATAGCCTCAGCAAACATATGCCAGACTTCACAGATGCATGGTGGCCTCTGAAGATAGACAATGGAGTTTCCCGCCAGTTCAATGACCAAGGGACTGGACCTATACAATAAGCTTGGTAGACATACACAGGCCCTTAGGCTTTGTTAATGACTTGGAACCTGCCAATAGTGGACTGGTATATACCAAGTTGCTATTCAAGCATACCAATGTCTCCTTTGGTATGTACCAAGTCCCTTTTGGTACATACCAATTCCCCTTTGGTACATACCAATTCCCCTTTGGTACATACCAATTCTGACTATGTCATCAATTCCAAAATATCAGGCAAAGTATCAGCAGTCCACCCACTTCATAAGACCATGGTAAAGGCCTTATAGAACACTTTTTATAGCAGATGCTTGCCCCTCTTTGTTCTCTGCCATCTGGTATATTGTCTCCTGGAAACCCACCTCACAGGATTTTTGTAAAGGCTCCTATGGTAAAATAGTCAGAAGTACCCAGGAGACGCCCCCAGGTGTGTTGCTTCAATTTACTTTAATAGTAGGTGCCTGCTGTTATGAAGCACCCCACTGTCTTTCCAGTTTCCTTGATCCCCTGCTTTATTTTCCTCTTTTCCACTTGATTCTCCTTCATTCCATGTTTCCAGGACTGCATTATGACCTCCTTGATGTTCCAGACCATTTCAAACTGTTTCCATGCCTTGTGTTCAAACATTCCCTATTTGTCATACCGCTGTACTTGACATCTGTTGATTGTTCATTAGTTTCTACCTGTCCCCTTTAATGTTTTTCACTGTTCTTCCATCCTTCCTTCCTAAAATTTGTTTCCATGACCCAGTGAGGTTGAAAATAGAACCGCCTTCTGCAGCTGAGACCATCAACGACGTTTAGACGACTGTTTACAATCTGACAGGAATGGATACTCAGTGGAAGCTAGTCACGAAAAGAGGTGATTAACATACCTATCCATCGTTCATTCCTGTACATGTACCATAGTTCGCTCCTTTGTAAAAATATCCCAGTGTCCTTCATTCCCTTCCGTTCTCGACTTCTGTCGAGAACAAGTATGCTCACAGCTTCTGCTGTGGCGGATCTCGATGCTGAAACTGTTAGGACTCGTTAACTCAAGACTAGCAGACTGTCGGACAGTAACGAGGGATTAGTGGTGCAGAACGTAAGTGTTAGAACCTTAATTGAATTCGATTACTAACGGCTACGAGACTGGCTTTTCAGGTTACAAAGAACGTTGTCGAACGTTTTTAAACTAACGACTACGGGCTTAGTATTAAGTCTGTCGACTGACGACAGAAGCGGTATAGGTGTTGGGGACGAGGTATTGGTACAAGTCGAGTTCTGCGAACGAGACTTGTAATAGGATTCTTAGTTGTATTCACGCGGGTTGTAGAGTTAGTTAGACAATAAAATGTTATTGTTCTATCTAAAGTTATGAGGTCAAGAGAGTTGTAGTAGGCTATAGTAGTAGCAGAAGGTAAGTTAGGGAAGTAAGTGCGGAGAAAGTTACAGAGGTATGTTCAAAATAACTAGGTTGGGCTTCGACCAAGTCGAAGCCCGCTTTATATACTATTCTACCTAATTGTATGAGTAATCAAGTATGTGTAAATATCTATTCTACACGTAAGATACTGTACCTAACGAATATATACTTGAATTCTACGTATCGAGTGTTAACAGTTCATCTGGCAGGTTGGAATGCTTGCGTGTCTAGTCGGCAGCACTTTGGGGTTTGCGCGTCTATCCGGCAGCTGCATCTTGGGTTTGAGAGGTTGCGTTTCAAGTCGGCAATTGGTTTTCGGGGTTCTGAGCTTGCGTATCCCATCAGCAGGGTAGCGTTGTTGTGAAAATTGCGAGGATTTCCTCGGGGACTATCGGTGTTTTCCTACGCCCGACTAGTTTACCCGGGGAATGTATTTACCTGTTAATCCTCGGTCTTTTTGGTGGAGAATTCGTGATGTTGGCCTTCGACTGTTACTGCCAACCTAGATTCCAGTTAGTGGACCCTTACCCTACGGTCAGGTTGAGTTCTTGTCTGACAGTGTTCTCGGGACTAGGGGATTGAGGTAAGTGGTACTGGAGGAGAGTGGACTCTGAGACGACTTGTAGTCCCAGGGTTTTTACTGCCGAGAGAACACGTACCTCTTCAGGGCAGGGTACTGGTTTCTTGGCAGGTCCGTGTGAGGGAATTCTCCGGAGGGTTTCGGGGAATGTTTCAATCTTATCGCTACTCGGATCGTCGGGGTAAGCTGATCGGACTTTCGGAGTATTTTGAGTGTTGTTTAATCTACGGGCGTTTAGGTGAGCGCTTCAGGTCATAACAGAAACAGACGTCAGTGAGATTGTGAAGAGTCAGGATCAAATGAATCAAAGACTTATCTCAAAGGCAGCAATAATGATCCAAGCAAATTAGGACGAGAGATAGAAATAGAAAGAGGTACAATGAACGGAGGGAAACCTGTCGTCGGCTGCTGTCAACAACCAGTACACATCTTCTGACGTGGCCACGAGATAGAAGAAGTCACTCAAATTCCATCGATGCTGACTCACAAGCGCCCAGTCAGCATTTCTATCCAGGGTCCCTCTCCTCGTATTCACCACCACCACCTTTCTCAGCGCAACTCCTGGCTCTTCCTCACGTTCTTGTCCTCTCATCTCATCTTTCATTTTTCCTCCTCACGTCTTTCACAGTGGCTCCTCTCATCTCATCCCTTCCCCTTCCTTGCCACGACAGCAGTCGTGAGTGATTGTTTGGCAGAAGCCGAGCGATTTCCTCCCTACCAGGTCCGCTTCCACCCCAATCCTTGCCACAACAGACGTCATGTCTACGTCCTTGACAGAAGTCGAGTGACAATCCAACCCTCTCATCGCAACAGTCGTAACGTGGTTTTGCAATGGACAACGGCCTCACCGCCAAGGATCTTACGCGTAACGCTGTCCCGGATGGAATCCCTCGTAAGTCTTTTCCTGTAGCCTGTCCTCTGTTTTCGCATCTCATGATTTTTTAAACATGTTTTAGATTTATTAATGTATAACAATGGTCTGCTTGGTGCCCTGCTTCCTCGAACACGACATGGAATCTACACCTCAAGGTCGTCAACGTCAAGAGGGTGTTGTCTCTTTGACTTTCAACCTGGAATTCCACCGTGCCGTCGAGTATTTGCGAGGACGCACCCAGCCCTATATCCACAATACAGGTGGAGCCCAAACACAGGTTCACCAACTTCTATTGGAATTCGAGTCTAACATGGGTGTATGCCTGCAAAGGGTGACATTCGTCTCTATGTCTATGCGAGACCTTTGTCGTGGTGTAGCGGAACTGCAGCAAAACTGGCTGACATCGATAGCGGTCTTGGATTTTGTCGAGACTTTCCAGAAGCTCATGGATACACCGGCAATTGATGCAGGCATTGTAGAGAATTGCATGGGGGCATATTGTCAGGAAGGCGACCGCAGTTGCCCCTCAAGTCACTCAATCAAGTCTGTTCTGCTGTGTTCACTATGGATTGACCAAGTGGTTAAGCTAAGGAAGCGTACTGTACAAGGTAGGTCTTATATACTAAGTTACAGATC
>JANHQD010002074.1:0-19453 GCA_024721195.1 Marasmius sp. AFHP31
CAAGCAGAACGAACCCACTGCGCCGAGCGCCTGTGGGCAAATAAGGTAGCTCCACCGACCTGGTACACCCTAGCGCTACAGCCCTTTAACAACCCGCGGCCTATGCCCGGCTGCAAGTCCCGCGCCACCCCGAAGGGTCTGCTGAGCACCTGATCCAGGCCAGCGTTGCTCATCCCACTCCAGCTCTAGGGAGCTGGTTCCTCATTGCAAACGTTCGTGGGTTGGCATCGAGGAATTTAACAAGGTCCCCCAGATATCTGATGGGCCCCGTACGCGCTGCCTGTGGGCAGCGAAATAGCACATGCAAGCGAGTCTCGAGGGCCCGCCCACACCTGCACTCTTCAGGTTCCGAAATATGGAACCTGCCTGGGTGTTTTATCTGTTCCATAATAAACTAGAGTCTCTGGAAGCAGAAAAGAGCATGTTTGCCACAAGAGCATAATATTTTTCCATCTGGCCTTCTCTTCAAGGTGAATTTTTCCTTTAGTTGGGGTCTTCTGCCTCAACAGGCTGGGCAATGTCTGCCAGAAATTGATAATGGTGGCAAGAGAAAATTAAAAATAGCTGTTATTCAACATACTCCACATTGTTAAAATATGGGTGGGAAAGCAACATCATTGTGAAGACATGAGTGTCAAAGTGCTGAGATGATATGGTTTGAGTCCCAAGCACATAATCCAAGGCACTTCAAGGTCTTCAGTATGTCTTTTACCCTTTGTGAATTTCAACATTTTCAAAATAATATTCAGCATCAATAACAATTCCTTGTGCACCTCTCAAAGCTGGGGGGAAGGTCTAAGCCCTGGTGGACAGCAGAGTGCGATATAGCGCTCTGCTCATACCGGGATGAGCCCTCGCACGAGGCGTGGGGGGAGTTCAAGGCGGCCACTAGGGCCGCCAAGCGCGTCTTCTTCGATGGGAAAATCGGGGAGGTTGCTGTTACCAATGCCAGACCATGTGACTTGATGTTGTGGATCCAGCAGAGGAAACTTCCACCCATGGAGGCTATCTTGTATAGAGACCGCCCATGTGCAACTCTTGAGGACCTGTGGGACGGCAAATATAAGTGGGGCGTATTCGAATCGGGTCTTCGGGAAGCGGATGTAGGGGTGGGGCAAGGCTCAGCGCTGTCCCTGGTCCTGTCCGCACTATACATTGCGCCTATTATGATGGCCTATGAAGTTAAGGCCAGGAGGGAGGGTCTTGACACCACTCTCCTGTCCTATGTGGATGATGGGACTGTGCTTGCGCAGTCCCCCTCACTTGACAATAACTGCCGGACCTTGGTTAAGGCCTATGGACTGCTCCATGGGCTATTCCAAGGGGCGGGGACTGTCTCGGAGCATGGGAAGACGGAAGCCTTCCACTTTTCACGGGTGGCGGATGAAGTTCTACCGTCCATTGATTTGGGGTATGAACCGTTTACAGGTGCTACCCCACTGACGCCTAAGGTGATATGGCGATACCTGGGGTTCTATTTTGACCGGGAACTCCTATGTCAGGAGCACGTCCGGCTCTACTCTACCAAGGCTCTCACCACCGTTCAGGCGATAAGGATGCTTGAGAATTCCATGCGCGGGCTGTCTGCAGCGCACCAGCGGCTACTTTACCGGGCATGCGTGGTCCCTATTGCCAGGTATGGCTACCGGATGTGGTTCTATAATGGCGCTCGGTGCAAGGGTGTACTGAAGTCTCTTCGGTCGATGCTGTGTAAAGCTGCATTATGGATCTGTGGTGCGTTTCGTACTTCTCCCACAGGCGGGATTGAGGCCCTTGCGGGTCTAATTCCCATTGATCTTCACCTCTGTAAGATGGCCAAGCGGGCTACTTTCAGAGGTTCCACCCTCATGGGCACGCACCCTTTACGGGCATTGTTCCCAGTAGGTTTGTCTCAGAGGGCGCAACGCCACTCACTCTCCATGACTTCTAGGCCCCATCTAAGGGCCAAGAAGATCGTGGGCCCAGAACCGGACATGGTAGCTACCATGCCTGGAGTCATGGAGTGGTTTGACCTAGTGGACGGGTTGGCCGCTCCTGGAAATCGCATTCGGGATCTATTCCCAGGCCGGATTTGCTTCGACAAGTCCCCAAGAGCCTCTGATCAAGAGGCTGAAGGGGAGAGTCGCTCCGATCACCTAGACCGCCTCCTATCAGAGTGCGAACGGGATCCAGAGGGAATTGTGGTGGCAACAGATGCCTCCGTCCCTTCCTCATCACGGCACCAATTGGTGGCTGGATTTGAGGCCTATGTAGGCGGGGAGAGAGTTTTTGGCTCTCGCTTTGCCTCAGGCCGCGTCCTAGCTCCATGTGCGGAGCTCGTTGCATTACGTTTTGCAGTAGCCCGGGTCATTTCTGGGGCTGAGCCGTACAAGTGTATCATGGTCTTCACAGACTCGATAGCTTCGGCTGAGAGAGCTGTGGACCCATCGTTGCACTCAGGTCAGTCCCACTCTCTGGCTGTGTGCAAGGCGTTGAATGAGTGGCTCCTTGAGGACCATGATCGAGAGATCAAGTTCGTTGAGGTTCCCTCCAGTGCCAAGTGGTCAGTGCACTACTCGGCCCACCTGTTTGTGCGGGACCTGCCCCCTGTCGGGGCGGGCAGCGCACCACAAACATCCCTTGATTACCTTCGTAAGAAGGCTACGGACGCTTGCCAGGACGCGTGGGTGACGCGCTTCCAGGAGGCGAAGTACAGGGGCGGACAGTTCTTGGAACTGAACGACCTTAAGGGTAAACCCCTTCAGCCCAAGTACACCAGTGGGGGTACATGGCTTCCACATATTGGTTGCACCAACTCCCTTACATTGAGGGTGATCAGGTGTATCACAAACCACGCTCCAGTAGGGGAGTACTATCGCAGGTTCCATATCCCAGAGTCTGAAGACTGCAGGTGTGGGCGGGCCCTCGAGACTCGCCTGCATGTGTTGTTCCGCTGCCCACAGGCAACGCGTACGGGGCCCATCAGATACCTGGGGGACCTTGTTAACTTCCTCGAAGCCAACCCAGGAACGTTTGCAATGAGGAACCAGCTCCCCAGAGCCGGAGTGGGATGAGCAACGTTGGCCTGGAGTAGGTGCTCAGCAGACCCTCTGGGGTGGTGCGGGACTTGCAGCCGGGCATAGGCCGCGGGTTGTTAAAGGGCTGTAGCGCTAGGGTGTACCAGGTCGGTGGAGCTACCTTATTTGCCCACAGGCGCTCGGCGCAGTGGGTTCGTTCTGCCTGCTGGCTTTGGGCGGCGGGCCTATATAACGTAGTGGAAGGGGAACTCTGGTGCTGTTTTAATATGGGCGTGACGCGCATGTATGTAGATAGTACCGGGTCCGGACTGCGATCGGGCACCGGAATATAAATGGTAGATTCAAAAAAAAAAAAAAAAAAAAAAAAATCAGTGAACCACCTGCCTGGGAATGGGAAACCTAGTAGCCGGAGCTCTATGTGAACTCCCTGGTGAAGCGTGGGCTGTAGCAGGCTGGGACAGTCTCCCACACCTGGCTCGAGGGTACTAAATCCACTGTCGGTCCACTTGACCAAATATAGGTTAGGTTTGGGTCTAAGTTGACTCTGGCATCTCGGCTAAAACCCAAGTACTGGCCCTGCAAAGGCGCCAAGTAATAGGCTCTCACCTTAAAAGGGGTGGGGGCCTATACATCGTAAATGGTAGATTCAAAAAAAAAAAAAAAAAAACATGGGGAGGGTAAGTGATCTGAAGGAAGAAAGATTTGCTTTGGTGGACAGGTTGTATTTTCATACTTTGCATACTTTGCTTGCATACTTGTTTTCTTGCGCTTGCTATTGTTTTTCTTGCTTGTTTGGTACCCCACTTGCTCTCTTGTATATTGCATTCCAGAATCTTGCTGTATTCCTTGGTACTTTTTTGTATTATTGCTTGCCCTCTTGTATTTTTGAACTGTTTCTCTTGTGCATTCGGAAATCCAATATAGACTATGACTGATAGATTGTCTTTCTGATCCAGACTCCATATTGCCAGCTGGCCATTCATGGTCTTGGAATGATCCTGTGAAAGCTTTTGAGGACATGTCTGTCAGTAACTGTTTTGAGCATAATATCCTGTGAAATTTGAACTGCCAATGACACTGTGTAGGATCTCCATGCTATAACAGGATGTTTGTGTGCACTAAGGGATGTATTGTGGGCACTAACAGGAGGTTTTCTGCCTTATCAGAAGTACATTATCATTAATGCAATGATGGTGCGACGACAATGGCCTGATTGGGACCCCATCAATTAACTGACAAGAAGGGCATTAAGGACTAGAAGGTGGATAACTACAATAACAGTGACTTTTCAGAAATAAAAAGTTACTTGTAAACCTAACAGAATTGAAAAGTAAGCTAGGGAAAACATTAATTTTAGGTGGCACTCACATCTCAGAAGGTATAAGGGCCCACATGATGCCAATATAAGTGCCTATTCAAAGCCAGTGTCAAGTGGTACCATGAGTTGTATGCTGGAGAACCATAGCCTGCTCTGAGCACAACCTTGAATGTGCAAATAATATGTATTGATACAAGACGCACAAAGAGACATATAAGGTGAGGAAGTGTGCCCAAGGAAGAACGAATGACAGAAGGACAAGGATAAAACTTACCATGATACCTTGCCATTTCACATTGGTAGCTGTTGCTTCTTTCCCCCCACCCACATTCTGTCTTCTCCCTTGCACCAACCCACCTCCCACCTAATCAAGAACCCCTAGCATTTATCAAACTTCCCAACAACTTGCCTTGAGCGACCACCAATGTGAGTGTATCCAATCCGTCATTTATTCCACCCTTGCTTCCCTTCAACCACCCAGCAACTCTTTTTCATCACAAACACCCTCTGTATCTCTTATCCACACTGCTACAATCCTCAGCCTCAAGACTTGAACAGAAAATACCAGCATTGACTTTGGCAACCAATCAGCAGTGCCAACTGACCTGAAAAAGTCTATGTATTACTTGGATGGCTGAAGGGCAAGGCCTTCATCATAGTCAAGTGTTCTGTCGGCTTCAATCATTGATTCAGGGAACACAGATGGAGCTACAAGGACGTGAACTGGGAGTGTGGGGGAGTATACCATGCAGCACACTGCTATAGGGCTGGTGAGTTAGCTTAGTTTTTCTTCTTTTTTCTTCTTCAACTTGGTGCAGAGAGGCCCTTGTCTACATTGACTTGGAGTCCAAAGGATACACCAGATTTGAAGGCACTTGTTCTTGTGAGTTCTCCATTTTCATTTCTTGTTGTTTCAGGATTGTCTGAGTTCCTCCCGCAGGAGAAGACACAACGAGAGATTTGTAACCTCAATGGCATTAACTCACTCAGTTTCCCATCTCCAGCTGATTGCTTCGACCTATGGACTCAAGGGCTAGACCTGCCTATGGAGAGACCCTGTGGGGGTAGGCATCATGCAGGCACTTATTCACCTCTTCAGGTATGCACACAGACACACTTGGCCTCTCTCAAGGACAAAGACAATGAGTACCCAGCAGTATGATGCAAACAGATATTTGACACCCACCTCGTTAACTTCCTCGATGCTAACCCAGGAGTGTTTGCGATGAGGAACCAGCTCCCTAGAGCTGGGGTGGGATGAGCAATGTCGGCCTGGAGTAGGCGCTCAGCAGACCCCCAGGGGTGGCGCGGGACTTGCAGCCGAGCATAGGCTGCAGGTTGGTAAAGGGCCATAGTGCTAGGGTGCACCAGGTCAGCGGAACCGCCCATATGCCCACAAGCACTTTGCACAGTGGGCTCGCTCTGCTCACTGGCTTAGGGTGATGGGCCTATATAATGTAGTGGAAGGGTGAATTCTAGTGCTGTTTTATTATGCGCATGACATGCATGTATGTAGATAGTACTGGGTCTGGACTGCAATCAGGCACTGGAATATAAATGGTAGATTCAAAAAAAAGAAAGAAAAAAAAAAAAAAAGAAGATATTTAACACCCTTCACAGGTAGTGCCTATCTACAAGAGTTCTAGAGATAAGATCAGGAACAATGATGCTAAGTAGTTAACTCCTGACTGCACATGAAGACAATACTGAACTGATTGGAGTAGTGTGGCTGAAGCTATAGTTCAAGTAGGTCTCCAATTGCCCAATTGCAACGTACTGCAGGCACTATGTACATGAGGGCTAACCCATAATGCAATGTACTGCAGGTGCTAAGTGGGCTAACTTCCATAATGGGATGTTAGGCACTGAGGGACATATGGCAGGTGCTGAGGGGAGGTTTTCTGCCTTATCTGGAGTGCATTATCATAATGCAACGGTAATGCAATGACAATTGGTCCCCATCAATCAACTGGTGGAATGACTTCTCAATCAGGAAGTCATGTGGTTATATGTGTCATCCTGTCTCTGTTTCTCCCCCACTTGTTTCCCTCCTCTCTCCTGTAAAAATTGAAATTGCCAGGCATAGATTCAAGTGAATTTGGACTCTACTAAACCATAGGTACCTGACAGTACCACTTTTGTGGCAGAGCTCAATTGCAACACCCTCAAAGAAAAACATAGATAGTCATTGGGACTCTGGAAGCTGCTCAAAGAATCTTTAGAATTCAAAAGCCCACACTGAGGTTCCACATCCCATCATATGATTTAGGATTGCCTGCAAAGTAGTCTTTTTTTGTTTCTTTTTTTGAATCTACCATTTATATTCTGGTGCCTGATTGCAGTCCAGACCCAGTACTATCTACATACATGCATGTCATGCGCATAATAAAACAGCACTAGAATTCACCCTTCCACTACATTATATAGGCCCATCACCCTAAGCCAGCAAGCAGAGCGAGCCCACTGTGCAAAGCGCTTGTGGGCATATGGGTGGTTCCACTGACCTGGTGCACCCTAGCACTATGGCCCTTTACCAACCTGCAGCCTATGCTTGGCTGCAAGTCCACGTGCTGGCCATGGGCAATGGAACAATACGTGCTGGCACGTCTCAAGGGCACACCCGTACCTGCAATCTTCAGACTCTGGGATATGGAATCTGCGATAGTACTCCCCAACGGGGGCATGATTTGTGATGCACCTGACCACCCTAGACGTCAGGGACTTGGTGCAGCCAATGTATGGGAGCCAAGTACCCCCACCGGTGGACTTGGGCTGAAGGGGCTTGCCCTTAAGGTCGTTCAGTTCCAGGAACTGTCTGCCCTTATACTTTACATCCTGGAAGCACGTGACCCATGCGTCTGTGGCCCTCTTGCACAGGTAGTCCAACAATGTCTGTGGTGCACTACCTATCCCCACCAGGGGTAGGCCGTGTACAAACAGGTGGGCCGAGTGGTGCACTGACCACTTGGCACTTGAGAGGACCTTGACAAAATTGATCTCCCAATCATCGTCGCCAAGAAGCCACTCATGCACCGCCAGGGAGTGAGCTTGGCCTGAGTGCAAAGACAGATCCACAGCTCATGCAGCCGAAGCTATCGAGTCTGTGAATACAGTGATGCGCTTGTATGGCTCAGCCTCGGAATTAGCCCAGGTCACCGCAAAACAGATTGCAACAAGCTCCACACACGGAGCTAAAACACGCCCAGAAGCAAAGCGAGAGCCAAAGACTCTCTCTCTGCCCACGTAGGCCTCGAATCCGGCCACCGACTGGTGCCGTGTTGAAGGGGGGACGGAGGCATCTGTTGCCACCACAATCCCCTCTGGGTCCCATTCGCACTCCGATAGGAGGCGGTCCAGGTAGTCAGAGCGACTTTCCCCCTCAGCCTCTTGATCCGAGGCCCTGGGGGACTTGTCGAAGAGGATCCGGTTCGGGAATAGGTCCCGAATCCGGTTTCCAGGAGCGGCCAACCCATCAACTAGGTCAAACCACTCTGTAACTTTGGGCATGGTAGCTACCATGTCCGGCACGGGGGTCCCCTGCCTCATGTCAACCGTGCCACGAGACCCGAGACTACCGGGGCAGGCCCGGCCACGTATGCTTTGGCTGTGCGGCGCGCAGAGGCCTCGGCTAACTCCATCGTGGCTCTTGCCCAATTGAACCCCACTGCGCTGGCCTCACAAATTGTCCAGGCGAGTGCATTAGCCGAGGGCAGGGGGAGGAACACACGTAATGCATGTGCCACCCCAGCCTATACTTTGCCGGGACCTAGCCACAAACAGGTCCTGGTTTCGTTCCCTAGGGGAGGAGAGACACCCAGTCTTAACCTCTCCCTGGTCACAACAATGGTGGGCACTGCCCTCCAGAACCAGGGGAAATCCCTCAAGGTTCTGTCTACTAAGCCAGTGTATGACAGCTGGTCTATGTCTACATTCGCGGTAGCCACGGCCCTCGAGGTCGAAATTATCATGGCAAGAATTAAGGAGATGGTCCCAAGCAGGTTTAAGAACTCCTTATGGGTTGGTCTCCCCACATCGACGTCGTACCTCAAGGTACTTGATGTCCCTTATTTCTCCACATGTGGTGAGCGCGTTCCGATCACTGCAGAGGAGGTGATCGAACAGTTTAGGTCTTCCCCTTTGTGGGAGGATCTGGGCTGCATATCAGGAAAACCCCAGGTTGTGCACAACTTGAGTAAGAGCACCACGGCCACAGTTTATTTCAACGTATTTGACTCCCAGACGGGGACTCGGGCGAAGCACCTCATCGACAGGCAACTTCATATCTTTGGGCAGTCCTGCTACATCAGGGCTGCTGCTTCCAATCCCGGCACCCCCATTTGCCAGCGCTGCTGCAGGTGGGGGCACTCGGCTAACTCGTGCCAGGCACCCCAACCGAGGTGCCCGAAGTGCCTAGAGCCCCACTTGGCTGAGGAGCATCGCTTTTTGGCAGGGTGCTGCAAAGGGAATTCGAAGGCTATGCCTCCGATTCCCCCCACTCCTGCAGGAGACCTGTGCGAATTGTTGGGGGGATCACTCCGCCTTTGAGTGGAAGTGCCCCTTCTGGAGACACCACTTCGATCAGGAATGGATCAATGCTAAGTATGTCGAGGTGCGTGCTATTCGTAACACCCAAAAGACGTCCCCTAACCCCCGCCCCATAGATTAATGCGGGACGCTGACAGGATTAGGGTGCTCAGTTTTAACGTAGCAAAGCATCATATGTACTTGGACGTAGTATTGGAGGAGTTGAACGGACAATTCAACTTGTTATTTATCCAGGAGCCCCCCTGGAGTATGATGAGGCGTGCGCTGTTGTCGAGGGACTCGGAAGGGGACCCAGTGATAGTTATGCCATTACACCCCGAGTGGGACTGCATGGTTTGCCATCGCACTCAGGACGATCAAAGACCGCAAGTTACCATATACATTTCGAAATGTATGGGCAGTTGGCACCCAGCTAACAGGTCGGACATCCTGGATCACAGAGATGTACTCCTGCTTACGCTTCACGAGGGAGGGTGCGAGCTTCACCCCGCAAATGTCTACTCAGATTCTTCAAAGAGTCTACCACGGTGGTGATCCCGAAGCCGGGGAAGGACTCTTGTAGTACGCCTAAGTCGTTTAGGCCTATTGTCCTGCTTAATACCATGGGCAAACTGATCAAGAAGATGATGTCCAATTGTCTTTAATTTGACATGGTCAATTATGACCTTGTCCTCCCGAATCAATTTGGGGGGATCTGCCAGCCCTCCACTGAGGACACAGGCGCTTACCTCACCCATCTGCGCATTGGGGTCATTCTGCTCACTGGCTTCGGGCGGTGGGCCTATATAACATAGTGAAGGGTAATTCCAGTACTGTTTTGTTACGGGTGTGACGCGCATGTATGTTGATAGTACTGGGTCCGGACTGTGATCAGGCACCGGAATATAAATGGTAGATTTAAATTAAATTAAAAAAAAAAAAAAACCTCACCCATCTCGTGTGGGAGGGGTAGAACAGGAAGTGGAAGACAAGCATGGTGGCTTTTGACATGGCGCAGTTCTTCCCCTCCCTTAACCATGAGGTACTTCTTCGGTTCCTCGAGTTCCAGGGGTTCCCAGTGTCGCTGAGAGGCTTCTTTAGATCGTACCTGGTAGGACAGCGCACCAAATATAAATGGGGTGCGTTTGAATCGGGTCTCCGGGAGGCGGATGTAGGAGTGGGGCAAGGCTCAGCATTGTCCCCAGTCCTGTCTGCGTTGTATATTGCGCCTATTGTGATGGCCTACGAAGTCCGGGCCAGGAGGGAGGGTCTTGACACCACCCGTGCTAGCGCAGTCCCCTTCGCTTGATGATAACTGCCGCACCTTGGTGAAGGCCTATGGGTTGCTCCACGAGCTCTTCGAAGGGGCGGGACTCGTCTTGGAGCATCGGAAGACTGAGGCCTTTCACTTCTCTCCGGTAGTAGACAAGGTCCAGCCATCCATTGGGCATGCATGGTACCTATTGCCAGATATGGCTACTGGATGTGGTTTTATTCTGGGGCTCGGTGCAAGGGTGTACTGAAGTCTCTTAAGACGATGCAACGAAAGGCTGTATTATGGATTTGTGGTGCGTTTTGCACTTCTCCCACAGGGGGAATTGAGGCCCTAGCGGGCCTGATTCCCATTGATCCCCACCTTCGTAAGATGGCCAAGCGGGCCACCCTCAGAGGCTCCACCCCCACAGGTACACACCCTTTACGGGCGCTGTTCCCAGCGGGTTTATCTCAGCAGGCACACTGCGACTCTCTCTCCATGACTTCTAGGCCCCATCCACAGGCCAAGAAGATTGTGGGCCCTGTACCGGACATGGTCCACACCATGCCTGAAGTCATGGAGTGGTTCAACTTAGTTGACGGGTTGGCGGCTCCTGGAAGCCGGACTCGGGACTTGTTCCCGAACCGGATTAACTTCGACAAGTCCCCTAAAGCCTCAGATCAGGAGGCTGAGGGGGAGAGTCGGTCGGATCACCTAGATCGCCTCCTATTGGAGTGCGAACAGGATCCGGAGGGGATCATGGTGGCAACTGATGCCTCTGTCCCCTCCTCATCACGGCACCAATAAGTGGCCAGATTTGAGGCCTATGTGGACGGGGAGAGAGTCTTTGGCTCCCGCTTTGCTTCAGGGCGTGTTCTAGCTTTGTGTGCGGAGCTTGCTGTCATCCATTTTGTGGTGGCCCAGGTTACTTCCGGAGCTGAGCCATACAAGTGCATCACTGTATTCACAGACTCGATAGCCTCAGCTTAATGGGCTGTGGACCCGTCTTAACACTCAGGTTAGGCCCATTCCCTGGGAGATGAATAAGGGAATGGATGAGGGATTGGATGGATAGATGTGGAATTGGCTGAGGGTTCGGATGAATGAACAAGTGGCAAACAAGAAAATGGGTGGAGACAAGCTTCAATCCCCTGAAACAATCAATTACTTCACTGGCCAACCTAAACTATGCCAGGAATTGGGTTGTGTGTTTCCTACAACACAGCAGTATGGAAGCATTATAAGGGAATATATCACTAACAGATATGGACATCTCACTGTAAGGATGGTATATCTTTTTTGCTGTTTAGTTGTATGGTTTGTTCCAACCTAAAGTTAGAGAGCAAATGGAAAACAAAAATGAAGAAATAACAGTCAGATGGTAGGACATGCTTGGCACAACACCAATCTGATTGAGTCCATATGCAAACACGTTGGTGACCACAATAAAGAGAATAGACTGCAATATGGTGACAGATATTGAGAACCCTGCCTGGAGACATTGTGCCTCAAGCAAGAAGGAGCCTGAGTGGCATCCAGAACCAATGACTTGTTGCCTTGTGATGAGGTGGTGGAGGAGTCTAGGGGGAGACATTGGATCAGGCCAATGAGCAGAGGATTGATGAAGCACATAGCAATAGTATTCAACCCAGGAGACGGAGCAGAAAGTCAGTGGATGCATCTGCCACCATCAATAGTACAAATGCCAAACGAAGGGTCTGGTTTTTTATTTTTTTTTTTTTGAATCTACCACTTATATTCCGGTGCCCGATCGCAGTCCGGACCCAGTACTATCTATATACATGCATGACACACCCATATTAAAACAGCACCAGAGTTCCCCTTCCACTATGTTATATAGGCCCGCCGCCCGAAGCCAGCGGGCAGAACAAACCCACTGCGCCAAGCGCCTGTGGGCAGATAAGGCAGTTCCACCGACCTGGTGCACCCTAGCGCTACGGCCCTTTACCGACCCGTGGCCTATGCCCAGCTGCAAGTCCCGCGCCACCCCGAAGGGTCTGCCGAGCACCTAATCCAGGCCAACGTTGCTCATCCCACTCCAGCTCTAGGGAGCTGGTTCCTCATTGCAAACGTTCCTGGGTTGGCATTGAGGAAGACACAAGGTCCCCCAGGTATCTGATGGGCCCCGAACGCGTTGCCTGTGGGCAGCGGAACAACACATGCAGGCGAGTCTCGAGGGCCCATCCACACCTGCATTCTTCAGACTCCGGAATATGGAACCTGCGATAGTACTCTCCTACTGGAGCGTGATTTGTGATGCACCTGATCACCCTTGATGTAAGGGAGTTGGTGCGACCAATATGTGGAAGCCATGTACCCCCACTGATGTACTTGGGCTGAAGGGGTTTACCCTTAAGGTCGTTCAGTTCCAAGAACTGTTAGCGTTACCAACGGCTGGTCCGGTCCGGCTCCGGCTTGGCTCCAACGGTCCGGCTCCAAAGTGGCTCCCTGAGCCGTTAGTCACGTGCGGCTCAGCTCGGTCCGGCTTGGAGCTGGCTCAGCCGCGGCTTGAGCCAGTCAAAAAATATTGAAATTGTATTTGTTTTATATGCTGTCAGGCATCTTAAGCATGGTGCTGGTGGATTCTGGGGTGTGTAAAAATTCATGTTGTGCAACAATTTTGGTCGTTGTCGCTGTCAGACAGCCATCAAAAATATCAGCACCTGCTATTTTTGGGTTAGGGCTAGGAAATAGGCAGGCACTTTCTGCATACATTTCACATTTGGCCTAAAGCACTCATGTTGTACACTCTATACAGTGATAATTATAATACCAGATTGATAAAATACATAAATACAATGAATTAGAATAGTTGGGAGGCAAAAAAAAATAGAGCAAAAAGTGACGGCTCAAAGCCGGCTTAGCCAGTTCCTGAGCCGGACTGAGCTGGAGCCGTTGACCAGCTCCATTTGAGCCGTTTTTTGCCACGGCTCGACTTGGCTCGGCTTGGAGACAGCTCAGCCATGGCTTGAGCCGAGCCGTTGGTAACGCTAAGAACTGTCCGCCCCTGTACTTTGCCTCCTGGAAGCGCATCACCCACACGTCCTGGCATCTGTTCGTAGCCTTCTTACAAAGGTAGTCAAGGGATGTCTGTGGTGCGCTGCCCGCCCCAATTGGGGGTAGGCCTCGCACAAACAGGTGGGCCGAGTGGTGCACCGACCACCTGGCACAGGAGGGGACGTCAACGAACTTGATCTCATGATCATCGTCTTCAAGAAGCCACTTGTTCAATGCCTTGCACACCGCCAAAGAATGAGCCTGGCCTGAGTGCAAAGACGGGTCCACAGCTCTCTCAGCCGAAGCTATGGAGTCTGTGAAAACTGTGATGCGCTTGTATGGCTCAGCCCCGGAAGTGATCCGGGTTACCGCCTTGAATCCGGCCACTGACTGGTGCCGTGTTGAAGGGGGGACGGAGGCATCTGTTGCCACCACAATCCCCTCTGGGTCCCATTCGCACCCCGATAGGAGGTGATCTAGGTGATCCGACTGACTCTCCCCTTCAACCTCCTGCTCCGAGGCTCTAGGGGACTTGTCGAAGCTAATCCGGTCCGGGAACATATCCTGAATCTGGCTTCCCAGAGTGGCCAACTCGTCTATTAGGTTGAACCACTCCGTGACTTCAGGCATGGTGTAGACCATGTCCAGTATAGGGCCCACAATCTTCTTGGCTTGCAGATGGGGCCTAAAAGTCATGGAGAGAGAGTCGCGATGCGCCCACTGAGATAAACCCGCTGGGAACAGCGCCCATGAAGCGTGTGTGCCTGTGAGGGTGGAGCCTCTGAGGGCACATCGATCACCTGTGACAGCCGTTCCAAACAAGCATCTATACAAAAATCAGAGATAAAAAATGTGTAAGGGTAACTCACCTGTGTTGAATCCGTGGCATAGATGATAATCAGTCCCAGTTCACTTCTTTTTTTTTTTTTTTTTGAATCTACCATTTAACATCCCGGTGCCCGATCGCAGTCCGGGCCCAGGACTATCTACATACATGCGCATCACGCCCATAATAAAACAATGCTAGAATTCCCCTTCCACTACGTTATATAGGCCCGCCGCCCGAAGCCAGCAGGCAGAACGAACCCACTGCGCCAAGCGCCTGTGGGCAGATAAGGCAGCTCCACCGACCTGGTACACCCTAGCGCTACAGCCCTTTAACAACCCATGGCCTATGCCCGGCTGCAAGTCCCGCGCCACCCCGAAGGGTCTGCTGAGCACCTAATCCAGGCCACTGTTGCTCATCCCACTCCAGCTCTAGGGAGCTGGTTCCTCATAGCAAACGTTCGTGGGTTGGCATCGAGGAATTTAACAAGGTCCCCCAGATATCTGATGGGCCCCGTACGTGTCGCCTGTGGGCAGCGGAACAACACATGCAAGCGAGTCTCGAAGGCCCGCCCACACCTGCAATCTTCAGATTCCGAAATATGGAACCTGCGATAGTACTCCCCTACCGGAGCGTGATTTGTGATGCACCTGATCGCCCTCGATGTGAGGGAGTTGGTGCGACCGATATGTGGAAGCCATGTACCCCCAGTGGTGCACTTGGGCTGAAGGGGTTTACCCTTAAGGTCGTTCAGTTCCAGGAACTGTCCGCCTTTGTACTTTGCCTCCTGGAAGCGCGTAACCCACGCGTCCTGGCATGCGTCTGTGGCCTTCTTATGAAGATAGTCAAGGGATGTCTGTGGTGCGCTGCCCGCCCCTATAGGGGGCATACCTCGCACAAACAGGTGGGCCGAGTGGTGCACTGACCACTTGGCACTGGAGGGGACCTCGACAAACTTGATCTCACGATCATCGTCTTCAAGGAGCCACTCACTCAACGCCCTGCACACTGCCAAGGAATGGGCCTGGCCTGAGTGCAAAGACGGATCTACAGCTCTCTCAGCCACAGCTATGGAATCTGTAAAGACAGTGATGCGCTTGTACGGCTCAGCCCCGGAAGTGACCCGGGTTACCGCAAAACGTATCGCTACAAGCTCCGCACATGGAGCTAAGACACGCCCCGAGGCAAAGCGAGAGCCAAAGACTCTCTCCCCGCCTACATAGGCCTCAAATCCGGCGACCGACTGGTGCCGTGTTGAAGGGGGGACGGAGGCGTCCGTTGCCATCACTATCCCTTCTGGGTCCCACTCGCACCCCAAGAGGAGGCGATCCAGGTAATCAGAGCGACTTTCCCCTTCAGCCTCTTGATCCGAGGCCTTAGGGGACTTGTCGAAACATATCCGGTTCGGGAATAAATCTCGAATCCGGTTTCCAGGAGCGGCCAACCCATCGGTTAGGTCTCCCAGTTCACTTCTCCTGCATTATGGTCATACAGAACAGTACTTCGTGACTGTTTGAAACCATTGTGTACTATGCTCCATATGAACAATCTCCATTAGATATCTCTTTATGGTAGTTCTATTCACTCTACATGTACACAAGCTAGTCGTTCTCTACATCAACCTACAGTGTGCTTTCGCTTCCACATCGAGCAGGTATATCTGGGGGACCTTGTTAACTTCCTCGACGCTAACCCAGGTGCGTTTGCAATGAGGAACCAGCTCCCTAGAGCTGGGGTGGGATGAGTAACATGGGCCTGGATTAGGCGCTCGGCAGACCCTTCGGGGTGGCGCGGGACTTGCAGCCGGGCATATTTTTTTTTTATTTTTTTTTTATTTTTTTTTGAATCTACCATTTATATCCCGGTGCCCGATCGCAGTCCGGGCCCAGGACTATCTAAATACATGCGCGTCACGCTCATAATAAAACAATGCTAGAGTTCTCCATCCACTACTTTATATAGGCCCGCCGCCCGAAGCCAGCAAGCAGAACGAACCCACTGCGCAGGGCGCTTGTGGGCAAATAGGACAGTTCCACCAACCTGGTGCACCCTAGCGCTACAGCCCTTTAACGACCCGCGGCCTATGCCCGGCTGCAAGCCCCGCGCCACCCCGAAGGGTCTGCTGAGCACCTAATCCAGGCCCATGTTACTCATCCCACCCCAGCTCTAGGGAGCTGGTTCCTCATTGCAAACGCACCTGGGTTAGCGTCGAGGAAGTTAACAAGGTCCCCCAGGTATCTGATGGGCCCCGTACGCGTTGCCTGTGGGCAGCGGAACAACACGTGCAGGCGAGTCTCAAGGGCCCGCCCACACCTGCAGTCTTCAGATTCCGGAATATGGAACCTGAAATAGTACTCTCCTACTGGAGCGTGATTTGTGTTGCACCTGATCGCCCTCGATGTGAGGGAGTTGGTGCGACCAATATGTGGAAGCCATGTACCCCCACTGGTGTACTTGGGCTGAAGGGGTTTACCCTTAAGGTCGTTCAGTTCCAAGAACTGACCGCCCTTGTACTTTGCCTCCTGGAAGCGCGTCACCCACGCATCCTGGCAAGCGTCCGTAGCTTTCTTACGAAGGTAATCAAGGGATGTCTGTGGTGTGCTTCCCGCCCCAATAAGGGGCAGGCCTCGCACAGACAAGTGGGCCGAGTAGTGCACTGACCACTTGGCGCTGGAGGGGACCTCAATGAACTTGATCTCTTGATCATCGTCTTCAAGGAGCCACTCATTTAACGCCTTGCACACTGCCAGAGAGTGGGCCTGGCCTGAGTGCAAAGACGGATCTACAGCTCTCTCAGCCGCAGCTATGGAATCTGTAAAGACAGTGATGCGCTTATACGGCTCCACCCCGGAAGTGACCCGGGTCACCGCAAAACGTATCGCCACAAGCTCCGCATATGGAGCTAAAACACGCCCCGAGGCAAAGCGAGAGCCAAAGACCCTCTCTCCACCCACATAGGCCTCAAACCCAGCCACCGACTGGTGCCGTGTTGAAGGGGGGACGGAGGCATCCTTTTTTTTTTTTTTTTTTTTTTGAATCTACCATTTATATTCCGGTGCCCGATCGCAGTCCGGACCCAGTACTATCTATATACATGCGCGACACGCCCATATTAAAACAGCACCAGAGTTCTCCTTCCACTACGTTATATAGGCCCGCCGCCCGAAGCCAGCAAGCAGAACGAACCTACTGCGCCGAGCACTTGTGGGCAGATAGGGCAGCTCCACCGACCTGGTACACCCTAGCGCTACGGCCCTTTAACGACCCGCGGCCTATGCCCGGCTGCAAGCCCCGCGCCACCCCGAGGGGTCTGCTGAGCACCTAATCCAGGCCAACGTTGCTTATCCCACTCCAGCTCTAGGGAGCTGGTTCCTCATCGCAAACTGGGACAGAGGCATCCGTTGCCACCACAATCCCCTCCGGGTCCCACTCGCACCCCAATAGGAGGCGGTCCAGGTATTCAGAGCGACTTTCCCCTTCAGCCTCTTGATCCGAGGCCCTGGGGGACTTGTCGAAGCAAATGCGGTCCGGGAATAAATCCCGGACTTGGCTTCCCGGAGCGGCCAACCCGTCTGCCGGGTCAAACCACTCTGTTACTTCGGGCATGGTAGCAACCATATCCGGTATAGGGCTGCAGCCGGGCATAGGCCGCGGGTTGTTAAAGGGCCGTAGCGCTAGGGTGTACCAGGTCGGTGGAGCTGCCCTATCTGCCCACAAGTGCTCGGCGCAGTAGGTTCGTTCTGCTTGCTGGCTTCGGGCGGCGGGCCTGTATAATGTTGTGGAAGGAGAACTCTGGTGCTGTTTCATCATGGGCGTGACGCGCATGTGTTTAGATAGTACTGGGTCCGGACTGCGATCGGGCACCGGATCATAAATGGTAGATTCAGAAAAAAAAAAAACCTTCAGCTGATGTGTTCTTTAGAACATGATAGTGTCAACAGATATTATGTCAAAGGAATAGACACCTGAAGTCCTGAATATGCTTGGTGCTGGTATGCTCATTCCCTACCTATAGTTTCTGCAGCCAGATCTCCATAGGTGGCACAGTCTTTTCAATCCATTGTTTTTCCCTTCTTGCTTCCCTTCAACCACCAAGTCATCATTTCCTTCACAATGACCTTCCATCTCTCTCATCCACACTTCAATTAGGTGCAGAGGCCCTCATTCACATCAACTTGGAGGTCAGAGGATTTAAAAGGTTCCAACAAGGGAGTTGTTCTTGTGAATTCTTTGTTTTTGTTTTGTACCCGTCAGCAACAAGGCTAGAGTCTGAGGCTTCTCAGGCCACCTCATCTATGTCAAGAGATTGAGGGTCGAAGCAGTGGCATTGTACAGAAGATCCAACACTATGTACTGGGTGTAAAGACGAAGTAGACAAGCTGGGGATCTATTTATAGGTGTCAATGAGTCTATGTGACAATGGTACAGCATTCTGAGTCACGGAAACTAATCCAAGTATCATAAGATCAAAGAACAATGTCGAACATCAAGGAATATCAAGGGAGACAGGTAGAAACTGATGGAACAACCAAGGGATGTCAAGTATAGCAATATCATGATGGGAATCAAATGGAATGATGAACACAAGGTATGGAAAGGTGGGGTGCGAATGGGATCCAGAAGGGATTGTGGTGGCAACAGATGCCTCCATCTTCCCCTCAACACGGCACCAGTCGGTGGCCGGATTCGAGGCCTATGTGGGTGGAGAGAGAGTCTTTGGCTCTCGCTTTGCCTCGGGGCACGTCTTAGCTCCATGTGCGGAGCTTGTGGCAATACGTTTTGCGGTGACCCGGGTCACTTCCGGGGCTGAGCCGTACAAGCGCATTACAATTTTCACAGACTCCATAGCTGCGGCTGAGAGAGCTGTGGACCCGTCTTTGCACTCAGGCCAGGCCCATTCCTTGGCGGTGTGCAAGGCACTGAATGAGTGGCTCCTTGAAGACGATGATTGTGAGATCAAGTTTGTCGAGGTCCCCTCCAGTGCCAAGTGGTCAGTGCACCACTCGGCCCACCTGTTTGTGCGAGGTATGCCCCCTATAGGGGCGGGCAGCGCACCACAGACATCCTTTGACTATCTTCGTAAGAAGGCCACAGACGCATGCCAGGACGCGTGGGTTACGCGCTTCCAGGAGGCAAAGTACAGGGGCGGGCAGTTTTTGGAACTGAACGACCTTAAGGGCAGACCCCTTCAGCCCAAGTACACCAGTGGGGGTACATGGCTTCCACATATTGGTCGCACCAACTCCCTTACATCAAGGGTGATCAGGTGCATCACAAATCACGCTCCAGTAGGAGAGTATTATCGCAGGTTCCATATCCCGGAGTCTGAAGATTGCAGGTGCGGGCGGGCCCTCGAGACTCGCCTGCATGTGCTGTTCCGCTGCCCACAGGCAACGCGTACGAGGCCCATCAGATATCTGGGGGACCTTGTTAACTTCCTCGATGCCAACCCAAGAGCGTTTGCAATGAGGAACCAGCTCCCTAGAGTTGGAGTG
>JANHQD010002075.1:0-31337 GCA_024721195.1 Marasmius sp. AFHP31
CAACCCTACCACTGGTTAGGCTGTCAGTGCAATAAGGATCTTGACCTAATGTCCTAAAGCGCTAGACGCAAGGACTTCGGATACAGAGACGACGACGGCAGAAGTCGACTAGCGGAGACGGCAGCAGAGACGGCGGAGGCAGTGAGCAAACAGCAAGGGCAGATAAAAGAGCTGGTCCCAACGACAAGTCAGATACATTGCAGATAGAGAAAGACAGAAATAACTACTCACCTGGTCCCAACGACAAGAGGTCAAGATGAGGGACCAGGTGTAAACTACCTAGCTTATATACCCAGTCAGAGGTCTGAGATATGAGTCGTGAACGAATAGGAAAGACAATAAGAAAACAATAAGGAAACAATAGTAGTCAAGTATAAAACAATAACGAGTCCGGAATGAGTAACTAGGAGATGAGAGAAGACAATAAAAACAATAGAACGAATGGGTCGTGAAGAAGGTGTAAAAGACAATAGTGTGAGAAGGAAATATGTGGGAGGGGAAAACGGGCGTCTGGTAGGCGTCAAAGAAACAAGTAAGCGCTGAAAGGGGAGTAGGCGCTGAGAAAGGGAAAGATAGGGGGAAAAGCGGCACTTCATGACAATCGGGAGGTCTACGAGGGTGATTTGCTACGAACGGGCCTGGTGTGGTCGACAGAGGGGGAGGTTAACATCGCAAGATCCTCAAATCCATTTCGAAACCTCGTAGAACCAAGAGTCAAAATCATCAAAAGTTATCAGACTGCAGTGATTTACCCAAACTACAACTGCAAGGTCACCGTTGTGAAGTTTGAGCCGGTGGACAAAAAAGACAGGCTCATCTTGGGCGTGGTAAATACACGTTGCGCTTGGTACTGGACATGGGAATAACAAGGATCTCCAGTTGTGGAAGCAATTATATAAGGCATACTCAACAAACAGGTGCTGCCCAATTGAATGTAGGATTTCGGGGCCCTCATCTTAACCATTGTGTCCAGATCACTGGGGCTCACTCAAATGGTAGGACTGGTGGCATCGGAGATGCCAACTTTTATCATGCATGCAGGTACAATGGTTCCTCCTAGATCAATAGCTGATGTTGCCTGAAAGACTTCGGATCCAGAACTCACCAATGGAAGAGAGTTTAATTATCTATATCACAACAGTGAAGTATATGCCTACCTTCAGTATACACATGTATGGGCAGCATTTATATATCAAAACCTTGCTGACAGTTCCTCCAGAAACTCGCAATTCAAGCCCTCCGTGCGGATGAATCTCTGACATTTCCGGTGAGTCGGCCGTGTTTAGCAGTTCCTGGCTAAATATTGCACACCAGGTCTCGGATGACTGGTCCGACTGGACATTCAATCTCAACACCAGGCATTGGCTGTACGACCCGACTTTCACTTCCATTGAATATTGGGAGGACCCTTCGGACTTTTCACCCATGCCACTCCCCCAAGGAACTCGTCCCCGACTTGATGTTGATGCCGTCACTGCCTACTTCGAGTGCATTTTCGCTAGCCTGTTGAACTGGGCTGTGTCCATGGGGAAAACTTGGAGGGGCATCTTGTCAGTCCATGCCCCACATGGCCTTCTGACATTTGGTACTGTTGGTAAGTACCTGGCAGATGATGTTCTTGCTCATTTCCCCTCCACTCTGTGTCCCGAGTGGCATTTTGAGTCTCGTAGCCACAAGATCAAGGCAACTTACTCTAACAAAGGTGTGCCAATGCATATCCGTCCAGTACTTTACTCATTCACTTAGTCTTTGCATGTGTGGACTTTGTAATCACTGCAAGCCATGACACTCAAGTCAACCTACACTTCTCATTGCGGATTCCATTAGAGGACCGAAACAGACTCCGTGCAGCCTATCTCAGTCAACAGGACTCCTCATTGGCAGGCTTCAGTATATGTAAGCGCCTCCATCATATCTATTCTTACTCTTATTTTTACCTCTATCTAACATCTCCAATCCATCCAGGCTTTATTGATGAGATAGAATTCTCCATTGTCGGGAGCTTCTCTCACATGCCCCCTGCATGTCCCTCTGCTTATCCCTTTGTTCCACCTCTCTGCACTGAGTACATCAGTGACATGCACTGTCTACATGTTCCCCTTCCTGATTTGCTCTACTGGTCTTCTGATCCTGAAGGTAGGATTAGAATACCAAAGGAGGATTGGGGATATGGCTCAGGGATACCTGACCTGCAAGTGGAGACACACATAGGATCAATCTGGTGGCCTTCCAACCTCAAGGTTGTGGAAAGGCACTTATGCAACAAAGGTTACGAGTCTAATGGCAGGCAATATGCTCGTGATCACGGCTATCCCGAGTTGATACAAGGTGTGTACTTTCCATTCATTTCCATCTCCAATGCAACCTGATCTGCTCTTCAGGTGATCCTCATGATAGACGGATGACAGAGCTTGAGGCTTCGGATGATGAACTACCCCCCTCGAGATCACAGCTCACTTCCCCATTGACATTTTCACTTGTTGATACACCCACAGAGCCTGAAACCGTGCACGAATAGAAGTGTTCAATACCTGCCCTTTTGGTCAAAGGCTTCGGATTGTGGACGAGGAAGAACGGTACGAATATTTCCCGGATCCTTTTACATACCAATTCTGAGCACCCTTCAGCCATTTCTCCCAAGGCTCAACCAAAGACAGAAACCACAAGTGTGAACTCAGGAAGCCCCACCAGCGTTCGGGATGAATGGGATTTAGTTGACTCCGAAAATTTGTAAAAGATGGATTTGTGTACTCCTTCTCGGTCTTTCACGAAGCCCTGTTTGTATTGCTTTACATCGACTGTTATTTTATTCCCCATGAATGCCTTGACCAACGACCGGATACCAATTGTGGCTAGAGTGGCTAGTCACATCAATACACTCACGTCAACGCGAGTTTCAGTCATGAAACTCACCGATAATAGATACTCAAGGGTGTATGGGGACGGGCAGAATCCATCATGGCGAGCTGTGAGGTGGTCAGGCATGAGTATAGTCTTGTGATGGACTGGAGGGGTGAACATTAGCTTTGTTTATCTCATAGCTTTAGTTATGCTCGATAGTACACTCTAGGATTCTTCTACAGACTCTTTTGGCATCTTGCTGCAGTGCGTAGTACCGTTACTCATTTACGATTTTTGTGCCAGATAGGTTCGCAAAATATGGTCAACCTAGTCCTGACCGAGAGGATAGCAACCGTCTACGGACCAAAAGGTTTTTGATGTTGGAGGCTGTACAAGTGTGTTTAGTCCTCTTCGTTCAACACTCATCTGCGCCCCCACCCCCGGCTGAACGATTCCTTTGTGTACCTTTATCACTGACCTGATGTCTCAGAGACATTTAGGATCTCAACCACAAGTTGAGCATGCAGCGCCTGGCTGGTATAATCACGCATCAATCCTGTTTCTCGTTCCCAGAGGGCATACCAAGTTGTCCAGCTTGGTCTAGATGAGCCGGCAATTGGATTGGTTATGTAAGGGGTGCTCCCCCAAAGCTTGTGGCATAGCCACACTATTGGATATTCACGAGTATAAAAGGCCGATAACGGCCTAGTAATCAACTATCGCTTACTCTACTACCTTCACCTGCCTCGCTGTAACCCAACGTACGCTACCTGTAGCCAACTCTATACGTCTGTCTGGTTATTGAGGCTTGAAGGTCTGAGTATAGCAATCCCCCACCTTTCACATTTTTTTAACCTTCAGCATTGGCTACCTTGCTAGCTTACTCTCTACTCTCTACCTTCTCCATCGCACTCCACCACGCCGGTTCACACTCGAAAACAGAAGCAACGCCAGCTTGCCTCGGTGTTTGACCATCTTCCATATCCCAACTCTCCACCAACACCTATGTCTTCTACCACATCCCAAAAGCCGTTGACTACCTTGACTTCATCCACAGGCTCTAAAACCTCGGTTGCTTTCGGGTCTTCTGCACCTCGCAACACTGGTCAAACCTCTACGTCTCGGGCACCTCCTGCTTTGTCTACTGTACCTACAGGCTCGTCACAGCCATCTCGCTGTTCATCCTCTCGGTCTTGCAAAGCTACTTCAACTTCCAATACCAATGATAGTCCTGGGTCTAATGACACTGTAAAAGAACGAACTTCTAGTCGTTCTGATAGCCGTAACAGCCTGTTTGATAGTCCCAATCAATCCAATTCCGTTCCTAATGCTACTGCTGAGGAAATTTTATCGGAAACCAATCGATTGGCCAGGAAAAAAGGTAAAGAAGTTTTACCCAGCTGACCTCTCGTCATACATGAGCATGACAACAAGGACAACAGCTCCAATGTCCCTGATGATAGCTCGGGCAACGAACAACACAGTGTTCGTAGCATCAAGACTGTTACTTCGAATTTTTCTCGAAATGAATCTTTGGTACGGTCTTACCACAACAACCTTCGCCGTTGTTATGTGCTACAGACAATTCGAGACTCTGATCTCTTGAGGTATAGCACGTCGCCTATTGACGACCAACGCGTTCATGTTAACAACCGGGACATGGTTTATCATGAGAGGAACCCCCAAATCCAACAACCAGCACGCCCGATTGAGGATGATGAAGTGGCTCCACTTCGGATGTTGTATCCTGAACCTTTCTCCGGCTGTGACCCTATACAGAGTTGACAAGCTCTCAATCCACGACGTCGCCCAGCCTCACCAGAATCAACTGCCAGTGATGTTGACATTCCACTATGTTCCTCCATACCAAGCAACCCTTTGAGCTCAGCTCGATAGACACGCTCAGTCTCGGAGTTGTCCTAAAGCGCTGGACGCTAAGACTATAGAAACAACGGCGGCGGGAGTCGACTAGCAGAGACGACGACAGAGACGACAGAGACAGCGAGCAGAGATCAAGAGCAGATAGATAGCTGGTCCCAACGACAAGTTAGATATATTGTAGATAAAGGAGAAAACAAAAGTACTACTCACCTGGTCCCAACGACAAGAGGTCAAGATGAGGGACCAGGTGCAAACTACCTAGCTTATATACTGTAAGGTGAGTTGTGCGAGAATAAAGAAAGATAATAGGGAACAAGGGGAGAACAATAGTAGTCCAGGTATAGAATAAGAATGAGTCCGGAACAAGTAACTGTTGTATGTCAAAGAACAAAGAGAACGATGGAAACAATAGATGGAATCAGTTGTGAAGGTGATGTGAGAGAACAAGGAGAACAAAGGGAACAATAGATGGGATCAGTTATGAAGACGATGTGAAAGAACAAGGAAGGAAATGATGGGAATGATGTGGAAAGGGGAACTGGGTATCTAGTGGGCATCAAAGTATCAAACAGGCGCTGAAAGGGGAATGGGCGCTAAGAAAGGAAAAGATAGGGGAAAAGCGGCACTTCATGACAGGAGTCAGGGAAGAGGGATGCCCTGAGCACATAACTCTCGGAGAAATAATATTCCAAGGGTTAGCTCCAACACGCAGCCCTCATCATCACAACCTGTTGACCACCCTCTCGACAACGGTCCCTGCAAATCAGACAAAGAATCCGAACAGGATGATCATGGCAACACCTGTCAGGAAGGCGACCGCAGTTGCCCCTCAAGTCACTCAATCAAGTCTATTCTGCTGTGTTCACTATGGATTGACCAAGTGGTTAAGCTAAGGAAACGTACTGTACAAGGTAGGTCTTTTATACTAAGTTACAGATCAGAATGAGTCATCAAGTGTCTGTACAAGTTGGCGAGGAGGAGTCAGGGATTGATGGTTCTGAGATTGTGATTCAGGCTGCTGAGTCACAAATGGTGAGTCGTAGGCAGTAACAGGCCCGCTGAGTCATGATGGATGATTACGAGTCAGTCCGTTCGAGTCATGGAGTTGAGTCAGACATTTGGGGAAATGGGGTGAGTCGAAATGATGGTTTAGCGCTCAATGTGGATTTGGGCACTTGTTGGGGAAAATAGGAGGAATCGTGACAACACCTTTGGTGGAAATCCAAGTGGTGGTGATGGTCCCCCGGGCAGTGACCCGTCTGGAGACCCATCTGACAATCCTAGTGATGGAGAACCTCACTTCTCAGAAGACAATTATAATCGTCGATTGAGAAAAACACCAATCAATAAAACTCTATTGCCGCAGCTGCCACCTCCAAGTCAGGAGAAGAAGCCCGGCGTATTTTGGCCGTACTCGCTACACATCTGTAGATCCAACATTCAATGAAAAGGAAACATTTGAATACGATCCCACTCCTCAAAGCCAAGAAGAGGTTCTCCGCGCGGCTTTTCGCGTATTTGAATCTTTGATTCAACGCCTATTATACGGCCCTGGGTCCAGCGCACCCAGTAATGCTCAGAAAACTGTCATTCAGAACATTCCCAAGCCGGGATTCTACTACGGTGAAGCTGATTTTCTGGTCTTTGACGACTGGATTTGTGACCTAGTTCGTTGGCTCAACGTCGCCAATCTCTGCAGTGCAGAGATTAGATGGAGCCGTACCACGAATGGTTACGTCCTCACGGCAATCGACATGTTCCGAAAGAACATTTTAGTATTGTTCTTACGAGGTGAAGCCCGCCAATGGTATATCGATGTGATCGAGAGCAGCTTTGGCAGTGAGACCAATGAACCTATAACCTTTATGCAGGTTGTAAGTGGTCTATATCAGCGCTTCATCCATGAATCGTCATTATCACTTGTATCCAAACGATACAAGAGTGTTAGATACTCGTCTAGCAAAGGAATTAAGGGAATGTCGCTGAACTTACCCGTTATGCTAAGAGCATGCCCAGTCCTCCTGACATATACTCATTCAAGGAGAAACTTATGCTTCTCGTGCCAACTGAAATGGAGGATAAGATGAGGGATATCCATCAAGTTATGGCGGAGTCCTCATCTGTCAACGAAATTATGCAAGCCGGATTAGCTTGTGAACGGAGCTACAAAGCTGGTAAATACTACCAGGAGGCCCGGGAGGAAATGAAGCGAGCAAAGCGTCGTAAATCACGCTCTCGATCCCGGGACTGCAAGAGGAAGGAGAAAAAGGACAAACATCGAAAATATTCGAGATCTCCTTCACCTAAACGACTACAAGTCGTAGATAAGCGACGGTACAGTGTCCGAGCACATTCACCTCGGCAGAATGACCGTCCAGACTATCCAAAACGTGTCAATGGTCCGCCACGGAATGATAGGGATTCCCAACGGCGTAACTACAACCGACAGTTCAAGCCATTCTATCGCAATGCTTGGAATAACAAGGATAGTGGCAATCAAGAAAAACCTCGCCTGAATAAAATGGCTGAGTCCAACTCGAAGACTAAGGCCAGGGATTTGGCTCGGATGGCCTACATGGCAGACCCAGACTCACACAGTGATTCTGAACACGATTCTGGCAGTGACAGTGGCTCTGAATCAAGTCCTGATTCCCATAGTCGCTCACCGTCAAGTTCTGACAGTGAATCTGAAGGAAGCGACCTCAATGGTTCGCAATACTCATCAGATGCCACTGATGAAGAATACACAGAACGTGTAGGGTTCATGCGGGACTTCGAGTCCTCTGTCAGTGAACGCATGAATGCAATGTATAGTTCTTCTGAACCCGAGGACGACATGGACTGTGCATATTCAACTATCATTGATGAATATTCAACTCCAAAAGAGGTGTTGAATCTCGATTTTGGCGAATACATGCGCTCAATGATCGATGAGCCCGATGGAGGTCGACATGCTACACTAGAACCCAAGTCGGTGCCTGTAGATGCGATTGGAACGCGACCCAATCGTACAGGAAGGGACAATCGTTGTCTTAGCGCCTTCATTGAGATCAACGGAGTACCAGCATTTGTACTCTTCGATAGTGGAAGCACAGCCGACGCTATAAGTCCAGACTTTGCACGGGTTGTGAAACTTCCAATATTCCAATTGGAAAATCCTGTTACGCTTCAATTGGGAACCAAGGGAAGTAGATCCTGTATATCCCATGGCTGTATAGCCAAATATGCATTCAAATCACCACAAGAAAACGTATCCTCAAAGGATTACTTCGATATAGCCAATATAGACCAATATGATGCGGTAATTGGCACGGTGTTCATGCGAAAGCATGGCCTTTCCCTTCACTTTGGGGACGATACTGTTCATTTGAACGGTGTTCCTATACCCACTCTTTCAGAGGGGGAGGAATCGGCAGAGATTGCTCGAAGGTACCGCAAGTTTGTTTCGCGAGAAACTCACCTTCAGAACAACAAGCAATTAGATGTCCAAAAACACCCTCAAAAGTACGGTGTTGTTGAAGATTTGAAAGAGAGGACACGGACAAAAACCCGACTAAAGGAACAGTGACTGCATGGAAGCAGTAGTTCTGTTGAGGTCAAACCCTCTACATCTCGATCTGTTAAGATCGACAATGTGCCCGATGAAGAAAGCCAAAAATTACAAAAAAATGACCTACACCCTTATCTCCCAATTCTATTGGGTCCTGGTGACGAACTATCCACAGATGACCTCCTCAATATGATAGACGTCGCTGTTAATCAACGGGACCACACTCCTGTTGAAGATCTCGTGTCTGAATTCATTCGAGTTCAACAGCCCATATACAAAGCTGAACCTACATCTCAAAAGTATACTGAGGATGACGTCCCGCGTCTTGGGGAACAGTGGATCAAGAGCTATGCCGACATTATGAATGGCGTACCAGAGAAACTACCTCCCCTCCGGGATATCAACCACACAATTCCGCTTGTTGATGACAACAAACGGTACCGATACTACATGCCCAAGTGTCCAGACTCAATGCGAAGTCAATTATCGGAAAAAATCGACAAGTACATGCGTGCTCAATGGTGGGAACCACAAACCGTATCCCAAGCAGCACCTATGCTTTGTGTTCCCAAGAAAGACGGTAAAACCATTCGGACAACAGTAGATTGTCATCAACGGAATGATAATACAATAAAGGACATTACTCCCATGCCCGACCAGGATCAGATACGATCTCAAGTAGCTGCCGCAAAGTATAGGTCCAAAATTGATCTGTCGGATGCCTATGAGCAAGTTCGTGTTGTCCCAGAGGATGTGTTGAAAACCGCATTCGCCACCGTACTTGGTACCCTCATCAGTCACGTCATGCAACAAGGGGATACGAATGCTCCTTCGACTTTTCAACGCCTAATGAACCACATCTTCCGTGAATACATTGGAGTATTCATGCATGTGTATTTGGACGATATCTTCATATTCAGTGATACAATAGAAGATCACGAGAAACATTTGAAGCTCGTCTTTGAAAAACTTCGAGAACAACAACTATTTCTCAAGTCCACTAAGTGCGAACTGTATGCTGAATCAATGGACTGCCTTGGTCATATCATTGACCACAACGGTCTCCATGCTGATTCGGATAAACTGGAACATATCCGTAACTGGAGAACTCCCAGAAACTACAACGATGTCCAAAAATTCCTGGGACTTGTGAATTACTTATCGCACTTTCTCCCTGACGTATCGGCGTCTACGACACCACTCTCAGAGATGGCTCGTAATAACCAGCCATTCTTTTGGCGACCTATACACGATATATGCTTCCAGAGAATCAAAACCTTTGTTGCAAGGTCCCCATTCTAAAGCCCATTGATCCTCGTAATTCATAACCAGTTTGGGTTGTCTGTGACGCCTCGGTTTCTGGTATTGGTGCTATGTATGGACAAGGACCCTCATGGCAGACTTGCAGACCTGCGGGTTTCATGTCGAAAAAGTTCAGTGATGCACAGAGAAACTATCGGGTATTTGAGACCGAAACTCTGGCCATTCTCGAAGCATTGCTGAAGTGGGAAGACAAATTAATTGGATATCGCATCCATGTTGTCACTGACCATAAGTCTCTTGAGTTTTTCAAGACTCAGAAGCGACTATCCAGTCGCCAAATGCGTTGGATGGAGCATCTCTCGCGCTTTGACTTTGATATCACATATATCAAGGGTATCACCAACCGGGTGGCTGATGTACTCTCACGGTATTATGAATCGGACACCCCTGCGGACAAACACTCACCAAACGAGTTTGTTAATGCTGACGTCCGCATTGACAAGCTGGGTGAAGACCTTCCAATTGGGCGTTCAGCTGAAGTAGCGGCATTACTTGAACAATTCCGAGCTCAACGCGAAGCTAAGGACGTTCAAGAACCCCGGGACCGTGAGGCTCAAGCACTAGAAGAGGCTCGAGAACCCGATTCGGAGGACACAACTCCCTCACTGCTTGAGGACCCCACTATCATCGAGTCCCGAGCCAGAGGGCCAAATCTCCAATCTAAATTGTTTGCAGAGAACTCGTTTCTCAAGGAACTTAAGTCAGGGTACCAAGAAGACCCTCTGCTCAGCAAGGTATTGGATAACCCTGATGAATATCCCAAGTTTTCGGTCGAAAAGGGTATCATATGGACTACCAACCATATGCATACCCGCTACACCTCAGAATAAACGTTCATTGTGAACATTAATTTTGGATAGTGCTCACTTGATTGTTGGTCATTTTGGCCCCGAACGTACCGCCAACTATATTCGACGTTGGTATTGGTGGCCCGGGATCTACGGGATGACTCAAAAGTTTTGCCAAACTTGCGAGCTGTGTCTTAGGTCCAAGACTATTCCTGCAGCATCATTTGGAAAGCTTCACCCATTACCCATTCCCACTCGCCCTTGGGAATTCATTGGTATGGATTTCATTGGACCCTTTCCAGAAGTAAAAGGATACAACTATCTTTGGGTAGTTATCTGTCGTCTAACTAACATGGTTCACCTTATCTCATGTCATACCAAAAACACGGCTACTGAGCTGTCACTTCGCTATCTACAAGAGATAGTTCGACTCCACGGTCTACCCAGGTCGATTGTTTCTGACCGTGACCCAAAGTTCACTTCAGTTTGGTGGCAAGAACTCCACCGTATGCTTGGAGCATGGTTATTGATGTCGACATCTTTTCATCCTCAAACCGACGGAGCCACCGAGCGCGCCAACCGTTCTGTTGCACAGATCTTTCGAACAGCAATTCGAGCCGATCAGCATGATTGGTTGGGCAAAGTTCCTCTAGTTGAGTTTGCCATAAACTCGAGCACGAGTGCATCAACAGGATTCGCCCCCTTTGAACTCAACTATGGGTACATACCCTCCATGTTATTCGATGTTCGGGAACAAGAAAATGTTCCTAAAGGGATACGTGCGTGTGGAATACAAGCCATGGAGAACTTATATGACGCTCACGACGCCATAATTTCCGCTCGGGTCTTTCAAACTTACCACTCTAACAAACGCCGCCGGCCAGAACCCAAAATATTGAAGGGTTCAAAGGTTTATTTGTCCACCAGGAATTTGTCACTTCCTAGAGGGAGAGCAACAAAATTGCTACCCAAATATGTTGGGCCGTATACCGTGCTGGAAGCGTACCCAAAACATTCAACCTACAAGCTTGATCTCCCTGAAGATCTGACAAACCGGCGAATTCATGACATATTTCATGTAAATCTCCTCAGACCGTATGAACCGAGCGACGATCAACTTTTCCCCGGACGCAGTAAACCTGAACCGTACGACTTTGGGGCGCCGGATGATGCTGAGGAGTTTGTGGACACCATTACCTCCCACACTTGGGATGGCAACAGAGTATTATTTAAGGTCCATTGGACCCTCGGAGACGTTACTGACGAGCCATATTCAACAGTAAAAAAGTTGAAGGCTCTAGACGAGTACTTTACATTCGTTGGGGTGTCCCGGTGGCAAGATCTCCCGAAGGGGTCGCGAAAAAAGCGCCGTACCTGAAGTGGAATACAGTTTTGCATCCCCGGAATATTTAATTCCCAAATTTTGAGGTCTGGAAACGTTTTCCACTTCCACCCATTCGCCCACTACACGTCCAGCAATGTCTCTCAACCCTACCGACCTTATGCTCGGACCCAGTGTCACCGGCGGGAATAATGGCTCACCTCCTGTGCCCTTCCCTATAATGGCTTATGGTGCGAATACTACCCATGACATATCGTCCTCAGCTGATGCTGGAACTCGTTTTCCAGGGGGGGAGAACCACGGGAATAGTTTTCAGAACCACGGGAACAATTTTCTCAATCATACACCAGTGTATTCAGTCCCTATGAATCAAATCACCATGCCTCCTTCAGCCTGCTCAGTTCCCGGTACCTGGCATGTTAATCTGAAGCTATCCATCATATTTCATCGACATGCAGACGGCTCCTTTTGCTTTGATGTTCTTGGACACGCCGTCGCTGCAGACTCAGAGGAACAAGATTCCTTTAAGGAGGCCCGCCAACGTCTTATCGACCACATTCTCATCCCTGAAAGGGATCGATGTGCACGGATTGAAGCCGAAAATCGCGGTCTCAAGGACGAGAATCAGCGCCTTACCACTCGTATTCGGGAATTACAGAATCGTATTGATTCAGCTTCCCTATCGGCACGTCCTGCTGCTGGTAACAAGAGGAAACCCGAACGGGACTCGATGTCAGACCGACGACCTCCTCCACCAGCAAAATCACTTATCCCTGCACCTTCTTTGCATAGGGACATCTCTTCTCCACCATCCTACGACTCTTTGGGATCAGAACCGTTCCCCAGGAACGCAGTTCCTTATCTCTTGCTTCAGCACTGGAACTACCGACCGGGTATGGCTCCTTCGCCCTATGTCACGTTCACTGAGCTCGGTTGGCCTTGTGCAACACCCGACATTGAACAACATGCTCGTAGTAGGACAACTCCCAGTATCCTACCTCTTTCCGAGTTCAGTGGCGAATCAAGTGGGAATCAGATTCCCCCTATGAACACCATGGAATGGGGCACCGTTCAGCGACTCTCAAAACAGTTAGGGAACGTCGTACCACTTATGCAGGTTAGAGACTGCAAGGGTATGTTCCTAGTTTTGGCCGGACTTCAACAACAGTTCAAATCTGCCAATCTTTCGCTACCCCCTTCGATCCAGGACATTCTGGTTCTCAAGTCGTACCCCGAATGGTCCCACTTGACTTGTTTTTACGACGGTCGAGATCATGTACAACCCAACGACTCGGAGACCAACTGGAATCCATCTCCATCACTTATTCCATCCATTCGGCCTCCAAGCCGTCAATCTAGCGACCACGATTGCGCTCTCTTCATCGCTATTCATTACGACCCCCGTCATCATATGAAAGTATTCGTTACGGACAACCTAATTGTTCATCTAGACACGATTGTGGCTCACCGTATATTCGTGGAAATGACCCCCAACCATCGACGTGGCGTTTGGGATTTCCGACTCGAGTTTGTACGACTAGTGGCATGGCCCAAGCTATACAAAGACATTCTTCGTGAAAAGGGCTTTGTCGTCAACCCCAAAGGACACGTTACTATGTTTCCCCACGAATGATCATATAATGTGGTCGTGATTGCAGAACACTTTGCCTCCTGCTTGATCGACGTGGCCAGAGCCAACCACATGCTTCACTGGGCATTGGAGTATGCTCTAAACGTCCAGAATGACCCCTCATTACCGCCGCATCGTCGAGACGCATTCGCCAAGGTCTACAAGTTTGCCCGTATCCGCTCGCTTTTCTATCCTATTACTCCTCCTCGACCCAACCGGGTACTCGATCTATCCTCCAGGGCGAAACCTAAGGATGTTCTCGAGTATTGTCGCCGACAAGCCGTCCTACAATTCTGGAAGGAACGAGGCTCGCTCAAGGACCCCAGTTACAGAGTACCTCTCCAGCATAGCCGTTCCTCTCCCTCATCATCCATCCCCATTTCTGTTGCTGGGCTTCGTATATCTGATGATGGGAATGACGAATCGTCTCCTATGGATGAAGATACGCTACCTAAACACCCTGATCCCTCGGTACAGTCTGCGGATGCCACTGTCAATACCGAAACTAAAGGACCTGGGTCGGGAGTCGAACCAGACGAGTCTGCGGATGCCACTCATAGTTCTCCCCCGAGTGTAACCAACAACAATCCACCTCCAGTGGATCAGGACAATGCGATGAATGGTGGACTTTCGAATACGCAACCTACCAATGACGGTATGGAGGCTTAGGACCAAGATTGGACACCAATCTAGTAGGGGAGAATGTAAGGGGTGCTCCCCCGAAGCTCGTGGCATAGCCACACTATTGGATATTCACGAGTATAAAAGGCCGATAACGGCTTAGTAATTAACTATCGCTTACTCTACTACCTTCACCTGCCTCGCTGTAACCCAACGTACGCTACCTGTAGCCAATTCTATACGTCTGTCTGGTTATTGAGGCTTGAAGGTCTGAGTATAGCAATCCCCCACCTTTCAGGTTAGCTGACTTGAGCCTCCTACGCAACCTTAACATTGCCGCTCGGAAAGCTAAGCCCCGGGATATCAACCTTCGAGATTTATGTGTATTCGAACCCCTGTGAAATTGTATAATACGGGAGAGGAAATTCATGAAGAGGGGATGTTGATCAATACTCATAGTCACAACTGAGAGCACTGCATGCCACGAGTAAAGACCGATCTATCAATTCAAGATTTAGTGCCGCCGACGCCGGTCAACCCAGTGTTTCAGTTTCCCTACTACAGACAAAGAACACGGGGCGCAAGGGATGAAGCGGATAATCATATCTTGGAAAAAACGATGGCGTTGTATGTTCAGACGAACGCTCGGAATCTGCAAGATGAAAACGCCATACGTGAGCATACTCCTTTAGTTGAGCTATTTACTCAACCTGGGGGACAGTCATAAGACATTTTACGGAGTTTCGATTCCACCGTTGTCAGAATGAACAGTGTATATTTTATTCCTCGGATTCCCCATCAGGAAGATCAGAAAAAACCGTTCCTGGCCGTTCTTGGCCTGTACAGGCTAAACGGCCGGGTCCAGACCGGCTATGTCTGTTTTTCCGCAGGCTGGATTTTCCGTGTAAAGACCCGGCCATACAGCCAGCTTCCCCTAGGATAATGTGAGCTCACCGTCATTTTTATGTCGAGTCAACATTGCTGATGGTATTTCTTCCTTCATATTGACAAAATCCTGACCTCCGAGTGAGATATTTGGGCCACTTTTTGCGGCTGTTCAACCGTTCAGCCTGCGAAAATGGCTTAAGGGTCGAAAAAGGCCGGAACCGGCTGCCGGAAAATTACTCGTCTTCCTGATGCCCTCTGGAATGATCGACGGAACGACAACACCAGGTATTAGCAAACGGCAACATACATGATTATCAACAGTAATTAGGCCTTCGTCGATGGCTGGGAGGTATATACACGTACACCGAGGACCAAGACACTTATCGAAGCACGTTGGATATAAGACCATTACAATCTCCCGCCATCGCGATCCCCTCTAGTAAGACATGGAACACCACCTGACACTCTCCTCCAAGTCGTTTGTGAGTCCTCCTACACTGTGCAGGTGCTTTGATCAGCACAGAGAACGAGATCGAGATAGCCCACACATACCTGAAGTTTCGGCATAAACAGCGAATGCGATTGCCTGCACCGATAAACGGTTTTGTGTGAGGGGGTGAATTGCTGCCTCATGAGCATTGTTGGGTACTGGGGACCGGCAAGGGTACGGTGGAGACTTGAGGCTTGAACCTCGATGTTCACAACTAAAAAGCAAGATATGGGCTCGGGTATACGAAAGAGACGACAAGACCACGTACTCGTTGGTTCATCGGCGGTGAAGGTCACCCGAGGTTCCTCGTTTCTGATTGGGCTGCTCGATGCTGCATACCTATGATATAATGGTAACGACGTCTGCTCTGGACGGGTAAAAACAAAAAGAATCAGTCGAGCGATAACATGGGATAGCAAGTGGTACCCACCAACGTTTCGAAGTAATGAAGATCGATAGGCGTGTGTCCATGATGAAAAGAGTCTGGCGCTCGAGACTTTGAGGACCGGGTATATACCGATGGCGAAAGATATCGGAATCCACTTTTGACTATAACGGTAGTTGTATTTGACGAGCTCGGGGGGTCAAAGCGTAGCAATAAATCACGTACCCTTCACCTGATCTCCGTTGAGTTGAACCTCGGTTCCATATGTTCTCGCTTCCTGATGTGCTTGGTTGGTGGCAAATGGGGGTTACGAACGTGTATCAATGTTTGTGTACATGAGTGACTGAACGTAATGGAGCATACCTAGGATGACATGACGAAGGATGAGAGTCTCTTCTCCTTATTGCATTGAGGTACAGCGTTCTCGACAGCTTGAGCATAGGATAGTTGAGCATGCTGGTGATGGTGGAGGACACAGATCAACGTACCATGAAACATCCAAAAAATATAACGAGTTCAAACCCTGGCGAACAGACCCAGAAACACGAATTGAGCTTGCTGATCGCCTTTTTGGCATGCCAGAATTCCTATCCTCGTTGCCGTTGTGCTGAACAAATATGAGGACAAGAGTCAACATCGCGAAGACGATATAAAGAGTGTGCGAAGAGACGTACAGATCGGCCTTCATCCAAGGATGTACATCTCACGGATTAATGGACTGTTAATTTGGGGCTTTATCTGAGCGTCAAAGCCAACAAGATGCTGTTGGATCAACAGTGATCAGATATTGAGCGTATGCGAGCACAACATGGAGAAAATGCACCTTTCGGAATTTGTCTCAAACCGACGCTCCAAAACGACTTAGAGCATAAGTCTCGACGACAATGAGACTATTGTGGTTGACGATAAAGGAGGGATGAGAGATGGTGGGGGTTCAGAACCAAGCTTAGGCGGAGTCCAAAAAGAAAAAGCCTCGAGGCACAGTTTATGTAAAGCAGCTCATAACACCTCGGCGATTCTCTATCGGACCAAGGAATCCTCAGCTCAGAGCGAGTGAACCTCCGACTTTCAGAGTTTCTACGTATTCGTGGGTTGGTTGAGCTGCTCTTGGATCTGCGACGTATGAAACATTGGCGTGGACATTATATCCAGACTGACGACGATACCAGACTCGTGGGGAAGTCCCGATATCAGGCCACTCTCTGTTGTCACTGACCGGCGGAGAATCCGCTTCACTGTAATCAGGCACGTAGAAAGTCCATCTGCTTACTACCTGCCACCGCTCTCAAAAGGTTCTGCCTTTTTTCTGCAATGTCTAGCATTTTGGTCTTCGTGGGATCCGTGCCCGCACTGCATGGCACTTAGCCGTGGTATTGACGAATCATCTAGCATCACGGGCGATTCAAACAAAATGAATGTGTGAAGATACAGCAATCAGTACGCTGCTGTATCTCTCCATCTGGTTCTCCTGCTTCGAACTTTTTTTTGCTATAGTCGTATCAATGCTATTATACTGATAGTAAGAATAACGGCACAAACGACAGAGCCGGCAGCGAGCTTTTAACACTATTGATGCATCAGAAGACTATGGAAGCACGATTCAGCATTCAAGACGGTACGGGCTCGCCGCCTAAGGTTTCGTGACGAGAAATGCTCCATTGACGCTCTCGATCCATGGAAGCAATACCTACTTTGCCGCTCTCGCTACTCGCCGCATCTCCGATCGATGGATTTGAATGTTCCTAGCTTGCCTCACGTATGAGTTCATATGTAAATTTCAATGATTCAATCACAACACTCGGTCCCAATACGAATGTAGTTCAGATACATTCATGCCTATGTCCCGGTTGGTTTCATCCTTCTATCAGATGGAGAACCGACGGATTGGCCAACTCGTTATGAGGTGTTGGGATACCGTAATTCCGCTCCAAAACGATCGTGCCGCCTTCAAGCTCCCATCAACATAGATGTCGACGGATTGACCAATCTGTGAGAAGAATCACCGCAGGTAGTTGATTTCTTCATCGATGGATATACATACAATTCAACGTGTTCGCCGTGTGTTGCGGCGTTAGTACGCACCCTGGTGTTGACAGTCAACAAACCAATCGAAAATCATCCAAGCTAATTGGGGGTCGTCTAAGATGAGTCTATCTCTTTGAATATTTACTGTGACTGCCGAAGCTCAATGAATGGAAGACCGATGTTCCCACTTCGTTCACGGTGTTCGAAATTACCACCAGTTCACTCGAGTACACGTTCCCGAGGGATTCTTCTATCGATCATCACATCGCGGTGAGTCAGAACGCTAACTCCTGTTGTGGAGCTAAACATATGCAGAACTTCGTCATGGGCGCCTGCATGCCATGTATACCACGAGGCATGGGGAGCATGAGGAAAAATTATCGCATATCCAGGCGTCATCTAGATTTGCCCCCATCCTTCCCTTCATTCTACCACAATGTCCAGCTTTTTCCAGTACTCTCGAGAAGTTACTTTTGTCGGTAATCCACAATTTCAACACGTCAATGGGAACGTCACACACATACACCAATGTCAGTCCGGAGCCTGCGAAGGTCAATCGGCGAACAAGCTAATGGTAGGCTCTCTGGATCATCTACCAGTCATAAGCGTCGCTCACACGTTCAATCAGCCGAAGCAAAGTCTGTTTAGGAAATTCTTCTTAGGCGATTTGATACTTCGGAGCGAAATTTCGTCCGTGGGGACTAGCCTCTATGTGAAGAGTATAAATTTGCTTGGGAGAGAACAGATACGGGAAGTTGAGGTCACAAAGAGATACCAGCTTGTAGAAGTTGCCCAGATACCTTATCGAACGTTCACCTCAGTCACTGTCGAGCCAAGGGATAGGACAGACAAGGACATCATACACCTGGTGAGCTCTCATGGTTATTGATAGACTGAACTTGGGACTGACGAGCCAATCCAGTTGTGGGAGCAGTTCTACGAGGCTTACTCAACGAACAGGTGGGGCTGAATTTACTGTGCGGTTTTAAGCCCTTGGGGCTTTTCATCTCAATGACTACGTTATATGTCCAGATCGCCCCGGTTCACTCAGATGCTGGGAGTTGTCGCGTCAGAGATACCAACTTTCATCCTTCATGCACGTATGACGGCCTTTATCAAACCACTCGTGAAAGTTGGCTGACTGACTTGTGATTTCAGAACTGACTAATGGAAAGGAGCTGAACTGGAAATACGGAGGAGTTGTGGATATCTACCTTGAATATACCCACGTGCGGATAGCAATCCTTCATCGACCCCCTGCTGACGGTATCTTCAGAAACTTGCGATTCGAGCCCTTCGTGCCGACGAATCTCTGGCACTTTCGGTGAGTTGACTATTCCTAGTGGTTCCTGACTAATTATAGCACACAAGGTTTCGGAAGACAGGTCCGACTGGACCTTCGATCTCAATGCCGGATCTTGGCTCTACGACCCTGCTTCTGCCTCCATTGAACCATGGCAAGATCCTTCTGACTTCTCCTCCATCCCACTTCTTCAAGGAACTCGTCCCCAGCTTGATGTTGAAGACATCACTGCGTATCTCAAGCGCATTTTTGGTAGCCTGTTGAACTGGGTTGCGTCCATGGGGAAAACAGACATGAATGATGATCCGTCAGACTATTCACCGCATGGCCTTCTGACATTTGGCGCAGTGGTTAGGCACCTGGAGCGTGATGTTCTTGCTCATTTCCCCTCCACTCCGCCTCCTGAGTGGCACTTTGAGTCTCGCAGCCGCAATATCAAGGCAAGTTACTCCGATAGAGGTGTGCCCACATCCATCTATCAATCCCTGCCCATACTGATCAACCTAGTCCGTTCACGTGTGGACTTTCACTTCTCCGATGTCCACAAGGCTAAAGTCGATCTACGCTTCTCATTGCGCCTTCCGTTGAAGGCCGGACATCAACTCCGCTGCGCCTATCTCAGTCAGTATGCCTCTTTATTGCCCAATGAGCTTATCCGTGCGTTCTCAACTGGTTGACTCTTGTGTATTCACCAACATTTCATATCCACATACAGAACTCATTGACGAGGTAGGATTCTCCCTTTCCGGTAGGATTCCCCATAACCACCCATCTTTCCCCCCCGCATACCTATTTGTTCCAGCTCTTTCCATCGAGCACATAAATGGCATGCACTGTGTTCATGCCCCCTTGCTCAACCCTCTCTTCTATTGGACGTCGGATCCAGCAGGAAAGATTGAGATTCTGAAGGAGGACTGGGAACAATATGGGTTACCTGAATTAAAACTTCGGACGTGGCTTGGATCATTTTGGTGGCCATGGGACTATGAGCTTGCTAGAACACATCTGCGCAAGAAAGGTTACGATACCGATGGCAAGCGGTATGCTCGAGATCACGGTTATCCCGAGCTCATAAGGGGTGTGTGCTATGATACTGTTTCATCTCCAATACAACCTGACACTTGTTCTAGGTGATCCTCATGTCAACAGAATGATGGAAGTTGTTGAACCCGATGACGATAAACCACCCCACTCGGGATGTGCACTCACTTCCTCATCGACTTTCTCACTTGTCGATGCACCTACACAACCCGAAGTCATGCATGAAGAAAAGTGTTCAATTTCTGCCCTTTTGGTCAAAGGCTTCGGACTCTGGACCAAAAAGAACGGTACGAATATCTCACGACTACCTATACGTACCTATTCTGAGCAGTCATCTATTAGCCATTCCCTCCGAGCCTAAACGGAACGGAGAATCCGAGAGCGTGAACTCGGGCAGCCCCACTGTGGCTCAGGATGGATGGGATTGGGTTGATTCGGACGATCTGTAGCGATTGACTTGCACTTGGTCTCGCACGAACCTCTGCTTGTATTACTTCGCATAATGTCTGTTAATCTATCCTCCAGTGAGCGAGGCGGCCAAGAATTAGATGTCAGGGGGCTGCTAGTCAGCAATGCATCCACGATCAGCCACGAGTCGTAGCGATAAAACCTTTGAATCTGATCATTCACAGTGGGCGTATTGAGAAGACCAGCAGTTCCGTCACGGCCAGTTATGGTTAGATAAATCAGAGCAATCTTTAGTCAGGAGCTGGCAGATAGTACAAGGTTTAGACGAGTGGTTACATTTCCCTCTAAAATAATGTCGAGAACAAAGCGCTAGGTGTCGCCATCCCGACAACACACATACGTGATCAATAATGGTACATCGTAGGTCGGCGATGGCTGGGAGATAAACACGGTAGGACGAGATACAATCCAGGTACCCATCCGAGCGCGTTAGATTTGAGACTATTGCGATTGCCCTTCGTCCAATCCCCTCCAATACGGCGGGGACACCGCCCGACTGTGTTCTCTGAGTAGTTTGTAGATCTCCTTGAAGATACTTTGACCAGAATGGAAAATAAGGTCATCGTCGAGATAGCGGGACGTACCTGACGATCTGGCATAATCGGTGAGCGTGATTCCGGTAGCCAATAAAGAGGAGCAGTGAGCTGCCTCATGAGAACCTATAGGATTTAATTGTGTCTGCATGGGACACTCCTTCAACGGCGCATTCCCCCGGTGGAACGCCCAAAGGTCTGAGTATTCGTGACCTATCTACAAAGCTCGGCAGGGGTATTCGGTTATTTGACGGTTATATTCAGGGCACTTACTCCTCCGGGGTTGGAAGGGCTCTATCTTAGCGCTGCCTGTAATCTAAACAACACGACTTTTTTCGCCGTTCGAGTCACTGTCTCGTCGAACTCATCGAGACATCATTCAATGGGTCGCCGTTGGTGGATGAAGATCTTTTGGATGTCCTTTGGGTAACTCCCTAGTTGTTTTAGCTTCCACGTTCAAAAAGGTATTTACAGGTGAGACTCCGATGGTTCAGTCGCGGTGGTATCCTCTGAGTCCAGCATCCGGCTTCCGGCGTCATTTTTTCTGGAGTGCCACCCTCCACATTCTGAGACGTGCAGTCGACGACTCGGTGTATGGCCCTTACAAAGCCTGCGATATGGAAGGAATGAAGAGCGTAGTGAATGCGGGAAGAAAATTGTCGTTTGATGAGTATGGGGCCCAGGGGTCACTATAGATTTTGTTGCCTTCAAATACTCGTATTTCAACTGACCAAGCCCAAAAGGGAGTCAGAGTACCCCGATAATCTTGTCAGCTGGTAGCAACATTTGACCGCCATAGTTGCCCGAGGTGCTTGTCTATTCGAGGGGTTGAAGAGGAAAGATGGGTCTTGTAAGGAAGTGACATCGGGTCTCAATATCCTCTGTTGGCTTGGGTGCGGCAGGGGCAAAAGGTCGGTTTCCGGATGTGAATCCCAAAAGATACAAATATTTATACAAACATATATGGCTAGGTAAAATAAATATTCTCCCCGGGACTGTGAGGACACGTCATGTTCAATCCCATGTTTTGGTGAACTGGTTGGGCCCCCAAGTAGTGTTGTGATAGGAATAAGACAAGTCTCATTCGCTCGAGCGGAAGACTTGTCTTCAGTCCCAATAATTACGCTGGTCCTTCGCGCTCTCGTTTGCCCTCCTCAGGACCCAAGCATTCCTGATCGTCTACAGTTGTCACGGGCCCATTGCACCTTCGGATATCAATAACACTTTCAATAATTCCCCGACTTCTCCCGTGCTCGTTTCCATCATTTTCTCCCAAAACAGTCATCCGGAAAGACTTTTCGTCGTGGATTGTAGTCCCCAGCGCTGAGCGTACGATGATAAAGGTCGACGCGATTCCCTCCAGGTGTGATTGATGAGGACGGGTACTTCTCAGGAACGAATGATGCTGACTTACCATGATAGGCACAAGGGAGTAGTACAAACACAGAGGTGCAATAGCGAGATCATTTGCGACGAGTATATCTTCAAACTTGCCATTGTAACCAGTCACTACGTGGTAATGCGCAAGCATTAAGGTCACGTAGATGATGAGTGTCAGCGGGTACAGCAGCCCTGACTCGATCCTATAGTCGATATATTGATAAGTCCCAAGATTTGGTACTCCGAAGACCCGGTGGCTTACGATGCATGGATAACCGTCCTGTACATTCTAGCCACGGGCTGCTTACTTAGTCTCGCAACCTGTCGGCTGATGAAAAAAATCCGGCCCGCTAGGAAAAGATCGTTAATTAATTCGACTCCGGTCGCAAAATTCAACAACCTCTCACCTATGAGAGCGGTCAGTATGAGGTTGCTGCACACGCAGACAATGGAGAAGGAGAGTAGGATGATGGAGTTGATAGTCATCTCTGTGGGTGCTAAACGACTTCCCCGGTAGCCAAGAAGAACTGTGAACCTGGCGGCGGTACCGTCAAAATCAAACATCGTTGTGTAACCTAGCACTGTGTTTTGATGAATTTTTAATTTGGAATTGAGGACAATTTGACCTCACAGTTGCTTGCTAAGCAGAGAAGACCAGGAAGCACAATCACTCGAAACCGACTTCCCCAGATTAGATAACACCTCCACAGCTGTTTGAAGTGAAGTAGAAGGTAAGTGGTGGCGATAGTATGAAAAGACTATTGCTCGCACAAGGATCACGTCTGTGAATAGACTAAAACTCAATGTCAATAATGCACGAGCGCTAGCAAACAAGGTCGCACTTTGAAGTGATTGTAATTGCCTGTTCAGACACCCCCAGATTCCTGTATAGTTGACAGTGTTTAGCAGCAAAAGCCTGGTCGTGCAGATGGTTCTGACCGCTTGTCCCTGTTCCTAGACCCGTTATTTAGCATATTCTGGTAGCTCTCGGAATCGGGTCCATTGAAGCCTATTTTTACCGGTTTGGCAGGCTGTAGGGAGATCTGAGGCATATTGTATGCTGCACTTTGGATTTCTAGGCTGAGGAAAGTGATGTAAGTACTGAGTATAAGACTGGCAGTTGCCAACGCAAGGAGCCCCGTAATGAGAGCGCAGTGAACGCGATAGTGCCCGTGCTTGCGCTTGGTGAGAATGGTCATGCAGACTGAGAAGAGAACAAGGTGAATTCCTGATTGGAATCCGTCATTCAGTCAACATATTGAGTCAAGACATGCAAGATCGCTACCATAAACAATCGAGACCGTCTGCCGAGTAAACGTGAATAGAGGGTTACAATGAGATAGTATAGACTCACACAGGGTTGGACGACTGCAGAAATGAGCAGGCTTTTGCAAATACGGGAAAATCGCAAGCAATCATTGAATAGAACAAGCTCGAATTCTGTGACACTCGCAGAAGACGTAGGACTCGACATTGGTCCTGAGGGGGAAAGAGACGGACTAGTTCCAACACCGCAGTTTAAAGAGCAGGATGTTGAGTGACTCTCACCATTGTTTCGGGTTGGTTCTTTATGATGGTGGTCAGAGTACTTGGCTATGAAATCACTTCCCATGGAACACGGTACAATATCTGAGCAGCATATGTAGGTGGATACATAAGCGCATGGTCTGTAAGTGCCCAGGAAAACCAATGACGTGTTACAGCATCATGTACGGTTGAGACCCAACAAAGATGTGGGGGTTGATGGAGATGAACCGAACTACAATGACGTCCATTATAACATCAACTGATGATAGAGAAGCATAGCAACGTCAATGAGTCATACCTGTCGTGGCTCGGGAATCCGAAAACTGCGAAACGGAGCATAGGTAAGTTATGGTGAACTTTGTCCCTCAGTCAGTGGTCAAGTATGACTTCTTTGTCGCAAACCTGAAAATTCCCACTAAGATGTGAGCCACTCGAGGCATAGGCAATGGTTGCAACTGCGTGCAGAAAAGCAGAGAAGGAGAAAAATCCCAAGAATTGAAGCGACACCCGAGGTGGAAGTGACGTTGAAACGAACCCAACGCCACGGGGAGATGTGAGAACCGATCAATCGGCCCCCAAGCAGCTCCGTTCGGCAGGCAAATCCCGGAGTTGGCCTCTCTTTCCGTTCGCCTCCATGATCCTTCCTTCTCTACTCTGTCCTCGGCTCTTTCAACTCAATCTCTCTGGTGAGTGATCTCTAAAACTTCTAATACTAGTCTCCGATTCTGGGACTCGTCATTGGCAATGGGATACTGATAGACGGCGGACGACGCTACGCCGAGCGATACGATCTTGGCTTTTTGGTACGCTCTCGTTACTCGAATCACCAATTCAATCTTCACTCTGACCGGTTCGGATCACTTAACCACCCGAGGCGAAGCGAATGAAGGTTGTCTTGGAGGATATGCTCCTCACTATGCTGCTGCCGTTCATCGACATCATTTGTCTCTCGTCCTCTCTTCGCACTCCGACTCGACACGTTCAATAACCTGTGTTGTCCGAGGCTGTGCATTCATAATTCTCTCAAACCCCTTCAATCGATATTCGTTCCCTCGCTTTGCAACCTTGTTCCACGCTATACCAACGGCATCACAGCTTTCACTCGCGCTAGCACTTCCACCAGCCTCACACCATGTTCTATTCTCGCAATCGCACCGGTTTGCTGCTTTATCCACTCCATGTCTTGGAAATATACCGATGCGGGTCACAGGAAGCGACCAGCGCCCATTCGCTGGTGATTGCTATGTATTCCCATGCCATCCCATTATCTGTCGTCTACCCTTGGGTATGCCGCCGATCGAGATCTTCATGTGACATTCCCGTGCCATTCAAGGAGCATATTTCTTTCCGGTTCCCTTTACGCTCCGACGTGCCGCTAGATCCCCTCTCTCCATTGTCCTCCACTTCATCTTCGTTCTTCTGTGCTGGAAAACCATAGCTAGCTACTACTACTTATCTATGCGGAATACGAATGAGTTTGTGCAACATTTATATTGGCAGGTCAACTACTCCCTCACAGAAAGATCCCATTCACGGCGATCTATTTGGTGCACCCGTGAGCATTTCCAGGTGACGATTCAGCTCACGTTTGCCACGAGCTTTTCCTGAGAAATATAAGCAGCTAGAAATGCATATAAATCAAAGTCTTCCCTTAAGATTCGCTCATCACACCCGCACCTTTTCCAATCCTGTTGTTAAAGCTCAATCGTGTGAAGCCATCGAAATTGACTCGATGGGAGAAATCTAGCATTTGTCTCTGCGAGTTGTATGTCCAAGTTCTGATTGAAATATCAATCAGTGAACAAGATCTCAACTACTTATCCTACTTTGGACAATTTGCTTTATGTCCGGACTCTCGTCTCAACCTTTGAGGTTAACGCGGGGTGAGAGTAGCTCCGCCACGTAGCCGCCACTAAGTCATGTACAATGTTCGTGACTACGGCGCACGTCGAATTAATTGTTGAATGTACGTGTGTGTTGGTCGGGCAAGTTGAGGTTTCGGGACGCTGGTTTGATTGAGATAGTTCAAATATCCCGAGCACACGGACTGGACAATGTTGTACTTATCAACCAGACGCCCTGCGATCTCTTCTGCTTGAGCATTTCCCAAACGGTTGCTGTATGATCCTCATTTGAAGACCAAACTTACCGAGCTCCGTGTGTCCGATTCCTCGGTGCCCTGCGTTCAATGCAGAATGAAGAGAGTGGCTTTGCTTCTTGATAGTCACTGTGAGCTTAATCAGACACCCTCTCCGTCCACATGTCCCATCCTAGTCACAGGAACGACCTCCTCTCCTCCATTCCCCTCGACCACAATCCTCTAGTCTCTCCTCTCGAGATAATTTCCGCGCTTGGGCTGAATTCATATGTGGCTCCCACGCCAATAATTTACCTCCCAGAGGTTATGGTGACTCAAACTCACCATGGAACAAAGCAACAATACTCATCGGGCTATGGAGGTTATATAACAAACCGGACGTTCAAAAGAACACACTCCGTCGTACCAGACTCACGAACGAGCAAAAATTACGACCTAGTCTGGAACATTGGGGATACCACGGATCGAACGCGGGACCTTCAGAACAACAGAAAGAAACTTCTTGACTTCAGTCTGCTGCTCTCCCAGCTGAGCTATATCCCCCACGACGATGCTCACGAGGGAGTCAGTCCCACCTCTAGGTACAAACACCTCTCCAGTCCGACAGCTTGACGGGAATAAAACAACGGGGTTCAGCAAAGCAAAAACACACATAGCGGACTTCCAACACGATTTTGCTGATGACTAGGTAGAACATAATAAACTTTACCGATAACAAACCCAATCAAAGACAGTCCAATTTCAGACCATTACGACGACCCTCTATTTCTATGTTAGAATATTGAACACCCCCTGACAATGTACCCGTTTGTAGATCGTGCCAACGGTATTCTGATCAGCAAAGGAAAAACCGATGTCCTCAGAGAAATGCTATTTCGGGAGCTCGCGGAACAGTGGCTTATGTCGTATGTCCTATGAGGGCAGAACCAACTTCACGCCCACGAGACCAGGTGTCATTCATATCACGGGCTCTTCAATTCCCGGGCAAGCCGTAGGCGACTCGAGGACAATTCTACGTCGTTGAGAGCAAAGGCGAGTAACCAACGTTCTGAAGGCCGAGAAAGATTGAGAAAGACCAATGGCGAAGAGTTCTTCCTGGGAGGCGAGCGTATCCTAGCAGATGGGCCGTTGTGACATGATAGCACCCCACGCAACCCTCCAGCCGTTCTCGCGTATGCTCAGGATCCTGTAGCGGCAGAACATCAGAGTGAGGAAGGAGATATCGGTATAGATACAGACAACGGAAGACATTGGTTTTTTCTCTTCGAGGCACAGCGTTATCAAGAGCCTGGACGTGCGATAGTCAGGCATGGCCGTCAGGATGGAAGACAAAAACGAACGCACTTGAACCGCGACCATCTATCCCATATGGGCCAGCGTCATGAGCCTCTGACAGGTTTAGTTGAGTGTTGATGGCTGGGACATTCTTTTGAGGGGAAAAACCTAGGATCTGAGTGGTAAGTACGACAGGACTCAACAAGGAGCATAGAAACGTACAGGCTATTGACCACCCAGCGGGGTAGAGCCCCCAGTACAACTATCTCCATCGTGTAACATACTGTCCAAACTACGCCAGATACAACAAGAACGTTGCTTTATTGATGGTGATCAGTCTCTTATGCGAGAACGATAGGGCGAAAACGCACCACATCCATCACGTAGAGCAACGTGGTTCTATCTGACAGCGCCACTCCATGGTTTCGAGGTCCCGAGGGTCCTAGCAATCAAGAGGCCTCTTTTGCTCGGTAAGGAGGGAGAGAGATGAAATGGTGATAGTAGTTCAAACGAAACGTTGGGCGGAGTCCAAAAAACCTCGCCTCGAGGCTCGCTTTATGTAAAGCACCTTCGAGATCCTCGGGAATTCCCTTCCGGACCGAAGGTTGCCGGATGATCAAGCTAGGCTCACTGATCAGATGAGCAGAACCGAGGCGGAGGAGACTGTAGATAGGTTTCATTACTGTAGACCCTTGAAGAACGACAGCTTGCACACCTCCCAGCCATCATCGCCGAACTTATCTCCAGATCTCACAAGAACGATATATGGGTGATGGGGGTCACTTGGGGCTACTTCGGTTGGTATCACAATGCTCCCCATTGGGACAACTATTGAAGGATAGTGACAAGGTGGATGAACAGGTTGATGCCACTGATTATCAGATTCCCGAGCTAGATTTATGTTCGTCTTCGTTCCCCCTGCTTCCTCGCCCTACGAAGCTCGGCGGTGCTTTGGATGTGATAATTAGTTCTCGTCTTAGCCGCCACTTTCTTCTTTGCTGTTCACAAGTTTAAATGTATCTTTGTGTGTTTCATATTTTGTTTGTGAGGTCTCGGGGAAAGAAGCTCTTGCCCTTACTTGCGAAGGAAACTGTGTTCGGATCTCGTTCTCCCTGGCTCACTCACCGCTAATGTTAGTGTCGACATTGAGTTTTGAGTCTGTGAGACCAGTATGCATGTGTATCAGATCTTCGAGCTCGTGAATACCTCGGGAAGTCAGCCAAGTCGCAACGGTCAATATGCGAGAGTAAAAGTTGGTCGTTGTGGTTGTTAGAGAAGCCGGGTCTTGGAAATTCACCCTGGCCCAGACCAGCGACTCACCTACTGACCACTATGGCTCCGTGAAGCTCTCGTGCGGGCAGGTGGCGGACTAGAATATGTGAGAAGGTGAGAAGTATGTGGGATGACTATGCAAATGACTACGTAGATATAAATGCTGATCTTCTCGGGTTTATGTATTTATATACATATGGTACCTTGAATTTGTATTAGGTTATTCTTTTATCATGTCACTCTGCGTATTCAAACAAGCCACCCTTCTTTGGTATAGGATGCCGAGTGTAAGCGCTTCTACCTGAAACCAGCGCTCATCGTGTATTATGGGCGGGTTGGGCGCGGCGTAAGTACAAGTGCTTATACTCGGCATGGCTGGTTTCAGCTCTCAAGCCGTACTATGAGTAAGCGGCCAGTCGGATATCACCCGAGGTCATGAAGACACCCAAAATTGAGTCTTCCTTCCGAATATCACCTTCATTTGGTGGCCACTATCCTTCGACAGACTTCATCTCTGTTCCGTTCGCATTGCGAACGCCTCTTCTTAAACCCTGAACACGACTGTATGTAACAAGTTATTCAGGGCTCGGGCTACATAAATGATAATCACCATCAACGGCACTTCAGGGACCTGTGGGCCGCCCACCATTCATTTCGGCCCTGTTCGAACTCTCAATTGGAGACCTGGGCCCGGAAGTGTCGAACACAACTTTAACCGACGAACGTCGGACACGCCCCGCGTCTCTCGTCTCTGCTCCGCCATCATCCACCTTTCCCTCGACCATTCCTCTGTTCTTCGTCGAGATGGCCGGCACATCACTGCTCCATCAGACTCTCTTGGATTATTTCGAGCCTGTGTTCTACGGTCAGTTGTTCACTGCGATTGATTAACGGGATCTCTCACTGGTCAAATCGTTGTCGGGTTTTGAAGGCTGTTTGATGGGCATAGGGTGAGTCGTTCAACTGTCGTGCTATTCGGCTATCTCAACGTCCATTGAATGATACAGCTGCTTTGGAGTATGCGTAGCTCAGACATGGACGTATTTCAAGTTCAATAACGATACGAGACCCCTCCAGGCTGTTGTGAGTGACCCTGAAAAGATTCTTCCCCCCTCTCGCTAACAGAAGATCCCGTTCCGCAGGTTGCTGTCTTATTGTACGTGTATAACCTCAGCCTGCCACTCTCAATCACTTTGGCCCTTAACCTCTGGATTTCAGTGCTTTGGTCTTCGCATGTACGGTCTTGAATGGACAGATCCTTCATTTCTACTTCGTACGACATTTGGCCTTTTCACTGCTGGACAGACTAGTCTGACACCCTTCGAAGCTCAAGAACTTTGGGAACTACATCGGTGTCACTCGTATTGCAGAGTACGTTCTCCCCTATCTGTATCACTTCCTCAGCACCCATCCGATCATCTAGGGAAGTTTCCGCATTCACGCTTATAACAATGCTTGTCACATTTATGTAAGTCCATCACTGTGGCGTCCCAAGCATCCCTTAACAATTTCAATATCTAGCGCGGACCTCTGTTTTGCGTCGAGGGTATGGCGATGTAGGTCGACATCCTTATTCACGTCAAATCTCATCTCTCTCTTATCACGTGCTTATATCAGTGAGGAGGGTTCATATTTCTATTATCGCATTGATTGTGAGTAAAGATACATACCTCTCCGGGCTCTGCGGCTCATTCCACCTTCAGGCATTGACAGCTCTCGCTGCACTAAGTATGCCCTCAACCTCTCCCTGGCCACTTGTTCACTACTCACGGCTTCTTGTCATTATTAACACAGTCAGCGGAGCGGGTGAGTTAGCGATGACCTCTTGTTACTAGAGAAGAATCTAACGTCAATCTCCGATTAGTACTCATTGACGAGCTTCTCAAAGTGCCCCTCATTGTTACACTCGCGAACACCAAGCATAAGGTGGGTCTTCCTGGATTATCTACTCTCAATACTCAGCACCTTTCTCGGGCTATCGTAGACTGCTGTTGCTGTGATCAACATCATGGCGGCGCTGTCCCAGATGATTGCGACGTTTGCACTATGGTATTCGTTCAGGACGCACATGAACGAAATCGCAAAGTCGGCATTTTTCCATTGATTTTGTGACCTTCCAAGCTGAATATATTCGAATCACAGCATGCCCCAATCTATCTTTCAACGACTCAGCCTCAGCGTGGTCATTCGCGGCACCGTTCTAACGATTGCTCAATTGCTCATTGTGATTCTGTACCTCGTGAGACCGGATAGAATGTGGTGGTGAGTGACACTCAGAAGAAGTAGACGGAGACGTTTGATAATGAGGGAATGGCCACTAGGGCTCCGATCCATCAAGTCCTAGCTCCGGTGTATTATATGACGACAAGTGCGCTAACTTGGAAGTAGTTCCTCTCGCATAAAGCTAACCTTTGTCTCTCTCTCTCTCTTCCTTAGTCGCTACGTGAGTCGTCTTCTCCGCTCCAACGTCTAGTTTTTTGATTCATCCTTTAAACTATAGGCTCAACATCCGCGGTAAACCAACTACACAAACACAAACCGACTTTCCTATGATCCAGAAACTTAACCGAAGCGACAGCATTCTTGGCACACGGCTCTCCCCCACATCCCCGACTGCCGGCAGTCTCGATCCGTTTGCCAGCAACCAACGTCCAACGCCCTTCACGGATTTGCACC
>JANHQD010002076.1:0-19871 GCA_024721195.1 Marasmius sp. AFHP31
CTGGTTCACAATAACCTGATCGGGGATGGAAATACTGAAGGTGTAGCACGAGACAAAAAGGCAAGTGAGAAAAAGACTCCTGCAATGTCGTGGAGTCGGGAATCAGCTCCGTGGATGGCACGCAAGAGTGAAGCTGGAGGACCCACTGAATTAGAGGTGACATGATGCCAGCCTGCTGGTACAGTATATGGTGAGGGAGAGGGGGAAAGGAATGGGGATGGATTCTTTTTGGCCGAACCTTTCAAATGGGTTTTCTCTCGCGGGAGAACGTTGATGATCATTACATTCAGAAGTTGCCTTGCGCCAATCATAACTGTCCCCGAGGGACTTAATAAGAGAAGCGATGCTATGGTCAGATGCCCCCCTAACCATGTGAAACAAGCCTAGACTTGAATGCTACTGAGATGGGAATTGGCAGGAAAGACGATCAGCTTGTTTGATGAATGCGCGATATAACTTGCCTCCGGCCCTTTCTAATCCGATGACGTTCAAGGAGCACAAGTCTATTGCCGATTCATTGAGACCTTGAGAAAGCAACAACTTCGACCAACGGTGCGGTGTGACACAGCACAGAGAACATACAAATAAAAACTCATGTTGGAGCACACGAGCAAAATATACTGCGTCCGAAGTGTAGAAAAAACTCACATGGGAAACGGAGATAAGTGGCCAAAGCGATCATGATTTCGACAATGAGTGATTGGGCAAGCTGTTCCTCCAGACTCTCGGCAAGCGCTCAAGCAATCTTGTGCAGTGCCTTTTAACCGATGAACCTGCTGTCGATGTACGGGCGTTCTCCGAGATAATCTCAAAGCTTCTCCTACTCTGCCGTCGCGTGGTCGACTTGGATCTTCCGAACATCTATCCTACTAACCCAACTGATCAATCTTCGGGAGGCTGAAAACTGGAATTGATACAAGCCACTCCAGACAGATTCAGTTCCGTACTGCGGAGGCGAAGCAGTGTGCTGGAGACAGCCTAGTCCCATAACGATAGTAGCTAGTATAAAGGACAGATCAGAGTTCTTCAGACTTACCAAAATCAAGACCTCTTTCCTGCACCAAACCAACGCCCATCTCAAATCTTTTTTGGACCTTCCAATGTCAGGGTTTGAAGTGGCGGGTTCACTCATTGCCGTTTTCGTGGTCATACTGTTGCTCCTATGTCTCCCTTGTGTCTGCGCCAAAGGAGGTGAAGGACGTGCGATGTCGCGAGAGGAAAGACAGGGAGAAAGGACGAGAGTTGCACTGGAGTTAGCAAAGCTCGAACAAGGAGAAGGTGAGTAAGATTCTATTTCTTGGCCTGTAAGTTCAATGCTCACGCGAAGCAGTACGCCCGCTAGTGGTGCCAACGACCAATGAGCCCACTGTGTCAGGACCATTGGAACCCCAGACAGATTTACCTCCCTATTCGAGAAATCCGCCCACCCAGTCCTTGACTCCGCGAGAACAGGAGTTAATGACGACGGTTGCTTCACTGCAAAGCAGAGTACTGGAACTTGAAGGAGAACAAGATCGCGCTGGCCGCGGCGCGCCCAACCCTGTGGGATGATTGGGTACCTGAGCCTACTAAAACATATGCGAAGCAGGGGAGTATGGGCTACGTACATGGGCTTCAGCATACACACTGTCTACCATCCGAACCGACGATTGCGGTATTCTGTTCGGAGGGCAGTCCCTTACCACTTCGTCATTCCTAGGCGGTGTTGATTGTCATCTGTTCAGGAATTGATGAGTTGAACACGAGGCTTTCTTTATCTTTTGGTTTACGAGAACTCTCATCGTCCCGCGACCGAAGCACACAAGTGAAGATTGATAAAGATTCGGGATCACCGCCTTTGATGATTGTTTCAGAGGAAAACTCATGGCGAGAACGAGTTTTCTGGAAGAGAGGATCAGAGAGTGTAAACCGTGGGAGTAACTTGAACAGAAATAGTCTCTGCCACTGCCGGGAATACCGAGAAAAATTTGAGTATCGAGACTAGACGAGTGTCCGTACTACTGGCCCACAGATCAGAGCTTCCCGAGACGAGGGTTCTTAATCGTTCGAGCGGCATTGACTGAGATTAATTTGACTCTAGATGTCGAGCAAGCTGGAAGACCATCGGTATTGCAAATGCGGGCTATTGAGTGGACCTTTAGGTTCGAAGGTCATGGCAACACAAACTGGGAGAAAGGAAAGGAAAGAAGCGACCAGATTCCCGCGCAACCTGTCCTCTCGGCAAATCCCGAACTCCACATCGGTGACGCATCGGATTGGACAACACGTTTTCTGACTACTCCCATCAACGTTTCAGCCTCCATGCATACAGCACGATTTTCGAGAGTGCCGCAGCACCTTGTGCTCACTCCTCCATAACCATGGCTCCGTACTTTGAAACTGTGAAGGTTAGCACGCCCAATCTGTTTCTTTCATACAAACGAATGACCAGAATACTTTCGTTTTGATAGTCTTTCGTCGATGTACCGATTTCGGATGCTGGAGTTGAGACAGTATCGTTTTTAGAGGCTTCAGATGGATTATTGAAGATGTTTGGTGAGTTTTTAACGATAAATATACGCCATGATGGGGGGCTGACGAACAACTCCGGTAGACCTATTCGGGTCTGGTGTATTCGGTTTTGTGCAGGCTGATATCCGAGGGAACATTCAGGTAAGCTACAGTCTCGTTCAAGAATCTTTTGGTCTGAAGATGATTCTGTAGGGTGTACGAAGTCGATTCGAGTCGTCGAAGGAGCACTCGGACACGTTGGAACACCTGGTGGAGCAAGAGGCAAAAGAGAGCCAGAGGAACGCGATAGGTTGCTTGATCAGACTTATGCGGTAAGAGAGGCATTGTCTTTTGAACAACTTTTTAATCGATCTATCTTGCCCAAGAGGACTTGCGTTCACCTGCAAAGCGTTACAGAACGCTCAGTCAAGCACCACATCCGAGCTTCACGTATGCTTCAAACAAGCGTATGATGTCGTATTGAGGCATCATCATGGATTCGTTGTCAGGAATATTGTCTCGGTACGTTGTCTATGGTTTAATCTTCCCATAGCTCGGTCCCCTGGTATTGATATAATTCCATGATTCAGGTGGCAATACGCGCCGTGCCGCGTCGCACGGACTTCTACAATCGGATTACGCAAGGTGGATCTCGAGAGAAGCTAGATGTAGAGTTGAACAAATGGTTGGAGGCATTGGAGGTCATCGTGAAGAGAATGAGCTCGTTCCTAGAGGGAGGAGGATATGGCAAAGTGTGAAGCGCTTGTGGATACCGATGTGAGTGACTTCAACACGTTCTCCTGGCTCATACGCCTTATCTTGCTTATAACAGGTCTTTTTTGGGTGCCCTTGCGCGTACTGTACTTCTGATGGGACTTACTACCGAACAATAATCATACGCCCCTGATCCATTTCTCCCACATGCACATCTCGACGACCCATTGGGGTTACGTCAAGTCCGTTCCTGATCCGAACGCGATAGCGGGCGGTTTCCACTTGCCTGAGCGCCAAAATGCTTGACCCACATTTACTTGGCGTCTTGATCCCCGGGAGTTCCCCAACGCTTAGCTCTCCTCTGTGACCTGTCATGATACCCTTCCCGATTTATCTTTGTTCATTGCGCCGCTGGAAATGTCTTCGTCTCTAAGGGTCGCTCGGATCCCATGCATTCTCCGCACAGGATGCCTTTAACGGAATCATTCAGAGTGAGCATCGCACTTTAACTACTCCAGGAGATCCTCTATCTTTCGTTGCTCAAGAACATTGCCTGTTTCCATAGTGCACGTCCATCGAAACCCTACAACTATCCTACTTCAATTAGGTTTCGGTATGATACGGATGGCCATCATTCAAGATTTACTCACCTCCATCTGTGACCGGCGGTGTGGACTGGTGCGAGAAGTTGGATGGGCGCTGACAGCTTTCAGTCAGTGGTCACACAGCCGGCTTTCGTGTGATTCTCCCGAATTCAACCCCGGTTTCTCGACATGACTGTCAATTTCACTTGAATCTTTATTCCGCACTTCAAAGGCTCGCTTAGGCTCAGGTACTGACCGCTTTGCAGTGCTATTGAGGGGCAGATGGTTCTCGTTCCACTTTACTCTGTTTTCTGAGTTTCTCCCGAGGGTTCTACCACTACTTACCTGGTGCTGGCTTACTCACAACTCGTGTTCATATCGCCGCCATTGGTTGCTCCACTTCAGCAGCAGCTGATGCTGATGGACAGAAAACCGAACCCAAGCCTCACGGTGATGGTCGCGATATGAAATACCGCCGCCCGGCGCTTATTCACATTCAGGCACCGTTCGGCGTCCGACAACTCGGTTTCAATTCAGCAACCTCACTGGCCTCTCCTGATCGAAGGTTTGAACCACGGTGCTTGTCGATCACCTTCCAAGGTCAGTAACAAATACCGTTCCCGTTCGACGAGAAGGTCTAATCCTCCCTTTTCAGTCCCCAGGACAAGGTTTTCCGTTACCTAGGCGGCCACACAGGGTTGCCCGAGCGCCTGACCGTAATGCCGTTCATGGATTATGAAGGGCCGTCCTTTTGACAAGGAGGTATTGATGTTATTTCTGACAGCCCGACGTTTGACAGCTCCTTTGTCGTGACGCGGACCCAGGCAGTGCTAGAGTCACTTTCAGAGCCCTTATAAGCTCTTCCGCCGGTTTGAACCTCACCTCCTTCCCTTGTCCTTCGGCCAAACTAGCTCGGGTTTCGAGTCTCGACCGTTTGCATCCTTGTTTCTGTCAACTAATCGCGCTACAATTCACGATGGCTTGGGCTCTGATGAACTTTGGTCGTATGGGGGTGATGGGTACGTTTACTAGAGTGTTCAATTTTGTCGGATGGGATGCTCAACTCTCGTTTTGTAGGCACTGTTACCCTGTTCAGCTTCATCTGTCTGGCGCTTGCTGCCCACATAACTTATATCACCTCGAGTGAGCGTGTCCGCGCGAGGAACTTCCAAGGCCTTTCCATCGCGGCCTCGGTCCTAACTCTCGCCTCGGTGCCTGTATTGTGGGTTCTGCCTCTCTCCTCTTCTGTGTGAAGTCTTGCTCACACTTCTGGCATGTTTCAGCCTCGTGGTGGGATTCCTTAGGAAAGGATCCTTCCTGACGATGAACGTCGTCGAGGTCCCAGTCCTTGGTATGTTTGTCCTGATGTTTTGATTGCCGTCGCGACTCTGAGCACAAATCCTCATTTTTAGGCTTCCTTGCCATTCTCTGGATGGCCAACGGAATCTTGATGAGCGAGTGGGCTTCCATCATCGGCTATGCCGAAGTTGGATGTGGTTGGGAAGGCTTTACTAGTATGTCTTGCTCTTTCCGAGTCTCCTCGTTCCAAGCTGATTTCTGGTTTCCCAGGTGGTCAATCCGGCTTCTGTAGCGAGTTCACCGCCGTCGAGGCCTTCTCGTTCCTTAACTGGATTCTCCGTGAGTTGATTCTCCCCTGCCTTACTTACTTCAGCTTCGTGGCTGACGCCCCCACCTAGTCTTCGCCTACATCGCGTTCGTCGTCGTTGTTTGCCTCATTGGTAAATCCCGTGGAAACAACGTCTGGCTCGTCGGTGCCCATGACGCCGAGTACTTCGCCCACAACAAGAAAAACAGCAATGTTATGATGACCCCGCCTCAGCAGATGCACCAGCCTCAGTATACCGGTCAGATGCAACAACAACCCCAGTTCACCGGTCAACCTCAGCAGCAGCAGATGATGCAGCAACCTCAGTACCAGCCCCAACAGATCCAGCAGCAGGGACAGATGATGTATAACCCCGCTGGTACTCCTCCCGCTCAAGGGTATTCTCCTGCACCCGTTCATGCTCAGGTATAGAGTCGTTCGTTCTGTGTATGGTAGGTAGCAAATGCGTGTAGTCGTGGAAATGCGAGTTTTGTTAACGTTATTTTGGGGTTTCTGAACGTTCATCCTGTCGTCAGTTTTACTGTATACCTATCACTTTCTCTCCTTTTTGTTCATTTCGTCCCTGCCGTTGTCATATCTATTCGTTCCTAATGTACCATAATCGGTAAAAATCATTCATCTTCGAATCTCTGTCGAAGGCGAAATTAATGAGCCGAAGTGTGGAAGAGAAGAGGAGAAGTCATACTATTCTGACATCCGATGTGTCCTGGACGGGAATAAGGAAACACCTGTAAAACAGGTTGTTCCCGTCGGTTCCCCACCTCGGGAATTTTTTCTGAGCAAATTATAGTACATACCAACCTGTCATTATCACCGCTAGCCCAAAGCATGAAGGGAATGAGAATGGGAGGCGAAAAACCTCGAAATTTAGTGTGTGATTCGAGCGTGACAGTCCAGGAACCAAATGACATTGCATCGAGTCCACAGGGTAAGTACCTAGGTATGCATGTGCATATTGAAACTTTCCAAAAACCAAAATCTAGAGGGAGGTGGGGACAGGAGCGAGCTCGGTGAGCGTTGAGGAATGAAAACAGACTGAAAATGTACTCACGGAGGTAATGCCAAAATGATGGCCATCAAGCGCAGATCAGGCGTGACATTTTGTGACGCCAAGCAATTCCTTATCTCTTGCATTGTCGCCACGCGCACCCTCAGATTTAGCGGGTCACGTGGCACTTCCGCGCGTCTTCTTGTTGTGGAATCCGCTAATCAAGTCCCACAGCCTTCAACAAGCCTCGCCCATGTTCTACGCTGCCTGACACGGTCAACAGAGCCCTCGGAGGCTCTATTCTCACTACCAATTCACTTACTGAGAGCCTAGAGGAACATACATCTCATTTACCGATTACTAATACATATACGTTGTTGAATACTGCTTCCTTGTACTTAAGTTTTAGTCGACTCAGACGCCATCGTATGCCTGTTGTATATGGCACCGTGACTTTCTCGGCCTTACTTCTGACCCTAGTGTACCTGAGGGAAATTAGGTCGCTTTTCAACGCGTCCGGCGTCCGTCTAGGTGCGTCTTAAATAATTCTCAGCTTCTCACACACTTTTTGAGAAGCCCGAGTTGTTGCGGTATTCTTTTAGACCTGTAACTTCAAGCCGCGAGTGCTTTGCACATGGTGCTAAAGTCCTCACTTCATTCTCATTATCCCCGTGTATTCAATCACCAAACTCTACTACTTCAACACGTCAGTTAGATCTATCCGGGTATCTGCAGAGTAAGACGGTCGTAACCCGACTCATAAAGAAAGCGACTCAACAAAGACGTCAAGTTAAGAGAATTTTTTTAGGAAGGAGTTTTGACGCGACCTGGTAGTGAATGCGATTGGTTTGCCCTCAAAAGTTCAAACAACAATTTTAGAAGGGAAATTATAATAAATTGGTACTAGATACAGACATGATGGTTCATCTAGCTATGTATAAATGTAAATAGGCAGCGTGGAACATGGGCGAGGCTTGTTGAAGGCAGGCCGTGGGACTTAGCGGAGTCCACAAGAAGACGCGCGGAAGTGCCACGTGACCCGCCAAATCTGAGGGTGCGCGTGGCGACAATCCCCCATCGCGTTAACCCTTCGAGCAATCACGATCCCAATCCTATGCGGCAACACCGTCGTCTTCCGACCCTCCGAGATCTCCCCAGGTTCTTGCGCAATCGTCTACGAAGTACTTAAAGCAGCTGGGTTACCCGATGGAGTATTCAACTTCCTCTCGATCAGGAAGGAAGACACCCCAACTCTCACAGCTGAAATCATCGCCGACAGTAGAGTGAGGAAGGTCACGTTTACGGGATCAGACCGCGTAGGAAAAATCATCGCTATGGAATGTGCTAAACACCTCAAACCCTGCGTTCTCGAATTGGGTGGGAAAGCACCTGCGATCGTGTTAGACGATGCCCCTGTTGGGGTGGCAGCGAAACAGATTCTGGCGGGGGCGACGATGCATAGTGGGCAGATTTGTATGTCTACGGAGAGGGTTATCGTGCAGAGGGGGGTTGTGGAGGAGTTTACCGAGGAACTGTTGAAAGTGGCTAGGGAGCTACGGGATAAAGGTTCAAAAGGGTTGGGAACGTTGTTTGCGGAAAACCATGCAGAGAATGTGGTAGAGATGATTCGGGAGGCGCAGCTAAGGGGTGGGGCGCAGGTGTTGTTGGGTGATGTGAAGAGGGAGGGAAGTGTTGTGGGCCCGCACGTCGTGTTGATGGACGAGGATAAGAGTCGGAAGAAGGGGTTGGGGATTTGGGAGAGGGAGTCGTTTGGTCCGGGTGAGTGTGATAGGTTTCCTGAATTGCTTCGTCTATACTGACAACCTGCAGTACTTACACTGACAACCGTCGACACGGTCCAAGAAGCAATCGACGCAGCCAACGACTCTGACTACAGCCTGACAAGCTCCGTCTGGACGAAGGATCTGTACCTGGCGAGGAAGATCGCAAAGGCCGTTCGAGCTGGGTATACGAACATCAACGGGAGCACTATCCACTCCGAACCCGTATTGGGGTTGATCGGGTTGGGGTACGTTACCATCCAATCGCACCTCTTACCATGTGTGTTTACGCTAACGAATCTCACCTCACAGCGGCTCATCCGGCTACGGTCGCTTCGGCGTAGACGATTTCACCTACGAGAAATGTATCGTCATTCATCCTGAACAACTGTAGTTTTACTTGTACTCGATTTTTATCATCTATTATCAAAGAGACGTGTTCCTGAATCCTCGAGATCAACCGTTTCACCCAGAGAGAAAGCGGGCAAAAAAGAGCACACCTCTATAAAGTACACAGTACACCGTTCGGGAATCGAACCCGAGCCGCTTGCTCTAAATTACTATGGAGGATATTTCCAGCCCATGGAAGGCAAGCATGATAACCACTTCACCAACGGTGTTCTCACTTTTGAGGGCTGGAAGGACAAGCCATCAGGAATATTACCATGAAAGACTTTGCGGGTTGTCCGTCTTACTCTCATCTTATCTCACACGCATGTAGGAAATACCTTTTCTCAACAGACACATCGCCGGCTCGGTATCATCATACGGATCCCTTTTTGGATTGCACAGCGAGAGGAAACAGACGGTGGAGGATGTATAAGACTCGAACGAAAAAATAGAAGAAGGAAAAGGAACGTCAGGAGTCGGATACATCCAGTTCCTGCTTGTGAACCGCTGTTGGCCTGCTGGCGATAGTATACCTTTTGCTATTTTGTTGGACTCACTCATGCCAGCTCACGGTACTATTCTCAAATGTCAACGCTCACGATATGTGACGTGTCTTCCCCCCTCTTGATTGAACTCTGCTCACGGTTGATTTTTTGGCGCGCTCGAGAATTCTGAATAGCAAACCTTTGCGTCTGCTTTTTCGTCTTCGGATTGGTACTGGTACTGGTATCATCCTCAAACCTCTCCTTATGTCTTCCCCCCCTACCCATGACGACTCTAAAGTGCTCCTTCCGACATCCAAACGGCCAGGATACCAGTATACATTTCGAGAAGAAACAGGTCGTCGTCGGTCAAGAACTCCCCAATCCAAACTTGAACTTGTTCATTCTAATTACTTTTGCGTCCTCAAGCTTCAAGTCCTCAATCCCTTGGCTCTTGAGTCTTCCCCGGTACGAATGTGAACCTTCAACTTCAAATACCGATTCAAGATGTCGGACTCGAGCTGAATATCAATCAAGGGGTCCCAGGCTCGTTACGCGTGTTCGTCTGTTCGTTTTCCCCCTCTCTCTCCAGACCAGTACTTGGCATATAATCCCGAAGTCCACCTCAGACGCTCAAGAGTGTTCGTCAAGTTCTCGGCTTTCACGAGGAAGCAACAACCATCAACCAACAATCCGAACCGTACCATCGCTCCTCTCATGCTACATTCTACAAATCACCTCAACAACCCCGAGCACGTAAAACTTCATCTCCGAGTTGGGCCCGTTCACTTTTCCGCTTCTTACTAGTATCGGATGGTGGTATGTCTGCGTTCGGTGCACTCTTCTCCCGGAGTCCCTTGCCGCGACCTTGACAAACTGACGAGGTCTTGCTACTATAACATCAACGATCATTGCTTTTGAGATCGGTATGTGTGTGTGCACGAGCTCCTCTCACACATTAACTGAAGAAAAAACCGCTCCCCTCCATCTAATCATCGTTGTTGTTTGCCCAATCCCCACCCCTACCCCATCCGAACTGAGGTTCCTCTTGATATCAATGACCCTCCTCGGATGTCACGTAACTCATCATCCCACCTACTTTCCTCTTCGTGTCCATCCGTCTCTACAACCGCGATAGAAAGATCGAGAATGGTTCTCATGAGGAATTTATAAAGTCCCGAGTTCGGGCATAGACATGTCATTCAGAATATGTAAGCCCCCCTGTATATGTCGCTCGCTGTCTTTGCTAACTCACTTCTTCGGGATAGATATTTGATGGTTGAACTTCCAGCGTCAGAGTTGAAGAGACGGACGAAAGTCTTAGCGGATATCTGTCGGTGAAGTCGCAAGTGCGCATTTGTGTGAGAAAACTCCGCCGTGCGCTCGAACCTTGACTACTCGAACGTTCTCGTCGCTCGTATTTTTCACGGCGAACCTTTCGTGCTAGCAACGAGTGGTTGGAAATATGTCCAGATTCTATCAGCTCTTAATTCCCCTCCTCATACAGCGAGCCTCCTGACTTGCCACTGGTGTTCGCGCCATTGGTATCCTCGAATCGAGCCCCGGAACATGCGGGGAGAGTAGCGAATTTTTCAAACGAGAAGGAGGGAGAGAAACGACAGAGGTGACCAGGGCACAAATCAATATCGAGACACCAAAAACCCACCCGCGAAGTTGGAACGAGCCCAATCTTGCTATTAGGATGAATTCAATCCTCCCATCGCAACACCTTCGTAAGTTCTGCATACAAAGTCACAGTGAGGCTCCTCTCCTTCGGCTCCAGCTCGGTCGTATACCTTGCAAGTTCACCTATCCAATCTGATTCCGTCAACCTGTAATCGCTGGCAAGTTGAATCGATGGTTTGAGAATGGGGGGTTGTGAGTCCCAGGGTTCCCCCTCCACTGGGTTCTCTTTTTTTATGCATCTTTCGATATCGTACAGATCCGCATCGTTCGTTGACGTTCCATAATAGAAGGCCACTTCAACTATCAGAGACGCCGAAATCGACGTGCAAGGGGAGGATGATAGGCTCTCTCTCTTGTACGTCTGGATTCTGAAGTGAACTGGCTGGCTGGCACGCGGTGCACGGTTTGGTACTCACTAGAGTAGTTGGTCTTTCATCATGTACTTGTGGTCCACGCGGACATTACTCTTCGCGTTTATGCCAGCCGATGGAGGTGTAAGTAGGCGTGAGAAAACTTCCGGCTACTGTTTGTGCCTGCCGCTCGAAGCTCGAACATTGACCACGACCTTCTCCTCGATCAGCGAATCCCTCACGGCGAATACTGGACATCGAACACTTCGTGCAAGAAACAAAAAGATTCTCTCATTCCGATACATCAAACCCAGGATTCCGAGGAAATACCGGTTTTGCAGAAAAACTGATGGTACTTCAATGCTAGCTAGCCCACCAAAAACTCGATTCTCGTAATCTTACTGCACCCGAAGCCAAGTCTACACGACCTTTCCATTCGACTTCAGTTCCACTCAGACTTCAGCTCCACTCAAGAATCGCAGATGACGACGAATACAACGAGTTTCGGAGGGGGTGGGAGGAGCTCGGGAAATGGGGCTCGTCGATGCTCAGTCGCGACTATGTAGAGGAACAACCCTCTTGTTGAAACATCTGGAAGGCAAATAGGAGGAAGATACGACCCAAAATGTCCTGACATTGGAGTACGGACTGATGACTCAGATTCATTTGACTACCTTGACAAACACGACCCTCGGAATGGCCACTACGCGTACATCACGGTGCACGAGTCCACTTGCATTCGCCTATTTGACTGTCCTCCAGAGTGCATGCTCTTCTGAGCTCCGCTTCTTCAGTGTTCACCCTACCGGTCTACAAACGGTTACGTCTGAACGTCAAGTTCTCCTGTGGCTGTGGTGTCTCTCGTTCAATACTTTTTTGAAATTCAAAACGACACCTGTAATGTCTGGGCAATGGATAGTCGGAGAAACGAGAAAGGATACAGCTGTACGAACTCTGCGCACGCTTTTTTCAGGCGCAAACTTGTACGCAAAATCGTCCGCCGTCCGGTGAATTGATAATTTGAGACAATCTCGTGAATCTGCTACGAAGGAAGATGAACGGGCGACCGCTGAGAACTCGTTCAACCCATTATTTTTTTCCCTCTCGACTAGCAAATGTGTAACTCGGATTTCCCCTCTCTCCGAATGACTTTTGAGGAACCTGTTGGTCCTTCGATATATACGGCTTGCACACATGTGCCTGGTAGTGTTTCACTTGTCTTCTTGTCACCAATTTGATGTTGATACTCACTACCATCCCAGCATCACCGCCGAGACTCCCATACCAATCTGGGAAGAATAATCGTCGAGGTGGTGTTTTTTTTTTGAGACATTTCGAGCCTCATTCCCACTATAACTCCAAAGGGCCAACGGGATTGAATATTGAATGATCTAGCTTCAGGAACGATTCCTTGAACCCACCGATGGAGAAGACCATGCGCGGAGCCCGTGTGACGTTCATCAGCACAAGCGCATTCAATCCATCTTATTACACCTCCAAGACTACGGTCCTGTAGACCTCTTGGGTGAACGGGCCAGAGGGTTTGTCCTGGATCGACGCATCGGGAACATAGAGGCGGCCCAGTGGATCGTAATATTAGGCGCACTTGCACCCCAGCTATTTCAGGCCATGGCCAGCGGCTATCGATAGTCTCCGTCGACTAGACACTCACCGGCATCTCTACAGCCATGCCATAAGTATCCCTTCTTTTTTGACATGCGCCTGCCAGGTGCATCAATGCCAACACGTTCACGGCACACCACCACCACCTTCACCATCTCAGCCAAGAAGCTTGCTCATCTCTTCCCCCACCCCATCCTGTTGAGCTGAACCTTCCTGTTGGACCTTCTTGCAAGCAAATTGTTCTCCCGTGATACGACTGACTATCCGGTGTGGTTGATGTCGATGCAGTACACCCACTCTGGCTGGGGTCCACACCACAGCAGTGACGGTGGAGCGTACCCGAACCTCAGTTATGGTCGAGACCAGAATATCAACAATCAGGGATACCAGACCATCAATAGCGGGGGGCAGATTGGCCAGATTGGCCAGACAACGGGCGGGGCGGTCACGAATGCAGGTCGAGATTTTGTCAACAATTTCTACACAACAATAGGCAATCGTAAGTCACTTGTTGCTTCTTTTGCTCCAGTCTGTCTTCCACTGAGCTGCTACAGCATCCGCCAACATCTGGAGTGTAATTACCGGCGTTGGAGCGTCTCACACAGCAGAGCAACAGTTTTCGCGAGGAAACTGTCTACCGGGAACATGTGTAGAAGCGATCAGAAGCGTTCATAATTGGCGGTCAAGCAGAGAGCAAGACCATCCCATCTGCTGGCTCACGGGCGCCGCCGGTGTTGGAAAATCTGCAATAGCTATGACCGTCGCCGAAGACTGTGAAAAAGCAGGCGCCCTCGTATCCTCATTCTTCTTCTTCCGATCCGACCCAAAACGCGATAATCCCTCCGCCCTCTGGCTCACTATCGCCCATGAACTTGCCTCCAGCATGGAAGTCATGCGTAGCGCCATTGAGGAACGAATCTTGACCAATCCAATGATTGTCTCCGCCAGCCTGGAGCACCAATTCCGTGAGCTTATTCTCGATCCTGCACCGAGTTGGGACTGGCCAGGAGGCCTGTGGGGGTTCTTCAATGACCTCGCAGGTGTGTCGCCGCTTCCAAATGTCATCATCATTGACGGATTAGATGAGTGCGGAGACGAGGAGATCCAGTTGCGAATTCTCGCTATTATTCAATCTGCCTTCCAGCGGGTACCTCACCTTCCATTACGACTCTTAATCTGCAGTCGTCCTGAATCGTGGATCCGGGAGGCCTTTTCTGATAAACCGTTGTCTCAACTCACGAAAACGGTCGTTTTGAACGATTCGCTTGAGGCCCGCCACGACATCAGGCAGTATTACCTGCACTGCTTTCAGGAGATTGTCACCAGTCGCAGGTACTCCCAAGTCCAGTTTTCAAATCCCTGGCCCTCGACGTGGGACCTTGAAACTCTGGTCGAGAGATCCTGTGGCCAATTCATCTATGCGGTAACAGTCATCATGTTTGTCAAGCTCGCATGCAATCATCCCATTGTTCAACTTCGTGTTATTCTCGAGAACACCTCCCCTCGTCACCCAGCAACATCACCATATCCCATGCTTGATGCACTGTATGATCTCATACTCAGTGCACATCCATACCACGAGGACCTTGTCTGTGTTCTTGCAGCCATTCTCGTTCTTCCAGGTTACCTGGATCCGTCCCCATTACATATTGAGCTGTTACTAGATTGGCCCTCAGGTCAAGTGGCCCTGACATTGCGTGCCATGCACTCAGTGCTGAACGTCAATAGTCCAACGCACGGAATTCACCCATACCACAAGTCATTCAGGGATTATCTGGTCGAAAAGAGAAGATCGCGTGACTTCCATATCGACACGGACGCTCAGAAATATCACATCGCGCAAAAATGGCTCCAGAACCTTTCAAAGGATAAAATGGAGACTTACAGGTATGCAGACGCCCTCGAATATCCTGGAGTTCCTGCCAATTTATCACATGCATCTAGTTGGTAGCAACAATCAGCTTGATGGCCTTGGAACCAGAGCCTTCTTCATGCAATGGGTTGCATTTTGTGCATCGTTACCTAGCCCAACACCACATTTATTGGATGAGTTGCGAAACATTGACCTTGCTGCTACATATATGGTGCATGGGGGCTCCTGGGAAGGCAGGTTTCGAGAGCTGAAATCATGGATGGAGGCCACAGGGAGACATGTAAGTCTGACCAACCTCTCTGTTTTACTCGGATTGCTTCCGTGCTCATTGGTCCTCTTTACCACACACTACAAGCCCTGCATACGAGGACCTCGCGCAAAAATTCCAGGCTCGTCCCAAGTGTTTCCATCTTGAATGGCCTTTGGGTGTATCCCCACGATTGGACATCTTAAATTGGATTACTCAAGTCACCACAGGAGTCACCGAGACAATTGTGCGATTCAGCAACAGTTGAATGCCACGCCTCACAGACTGCCGCTGTGACCTTGTGGTAGGGACAGAGTCGTGCAATCCAAGGCACCTTGCGTACCAAACAGCTTGCATAGGACTCCTTGAGGAGTTAGTCTCTTGTTTTGAGGCTTTTGTAAGCACAGTAGGCTCGGTGGCCTTTGAAAGGGTCTATAAGTCGAACTTGCCATCTATGTTTCGGGACATAGTGGAGTCATCACTCTTGCAACACTGCCGTCTTGATGAAAAGCTTCTTTCGCGCTGCCAAATATTCTTTGACCTCGCGAAGAGTTGCCCGTCCATTGGGATCGACTCCCCCCGGGGAAGGGAGAATATACTTGGGTGGATCGAGGTGAGTAGATTGCTTCTGAACTGCAATTCAAAGTTTTCATTGGACTGTTCCGGTATTCATGCCTCGCCTCCCTACTAGACCTTCCCGGATAGATTCGCTGGAGAAGCACAAGCTTTGAAAGAGCAATTCCTCGGCTTGCCATGGGAACAGTGGCTCCTGTCCTCAAACATGGGTCCTGTACTAACGAGTCACGTCGAAACCTTGCCAGCTTGATTCTCAGACTCAAGAAAAAGCAAGACAATTTCGAGAGGACCCTCTATGATTGTGTTTACATGCATATCGACTAGGGGCGAACTTTGGTAACAAAAAGCATTCACGCGGGGGATTATGCGTAGTTAATCATGCTCACATAGCTTGATACATATGTTACTCAATTCATAACCGTACATTGAGATTCAACTCACTGACCTAGAAGATGCAAGGTCCAACTCTCGTCGTCAGCCTCGATGAATGTAGCAGTGGCTTGTGTCCTCTCCTTGAGGCCGGTTGATGAGGTTTGGGATGTCCTGGAGAGAATCACGTTCATGAGACAAAAGCGCCGTCGATGCAACTCGAAAAAGGTCACTAAGACACCGCGGTAGCAAGGGCAAGGAGCGGATGAAGCGGAGAGGACACTGAGGAGGGGTATCGAGCCGCATTTGTAAAGGGTGTTGAGGGTCGTTAGGATCTTGCCCGGTATTTACACAAAGTCAAGCTTCTGGCTCTGATTGGGAAGCACGCGTTGGTGATTTGAAATGGGAATACCTGGCGAACTGAGTATCGAACCAGGATAAGAGATAGCGGGTGGTCTAAGCCGAAGAACAGAAAGATCATCAGCGCACGTATGAATTGCAAGAAGCCAAATTATGCACCACAACTCACTGACACCCTTCTGTCCATCTTCATATGACCGTGCTCGCGAGGTAGAAGCCCTTTACACTCGCCTGGAGCTTCCTCGCCGCATTGAGGAAGGTGATTATTGTTGTGGATAAGAAAGTGAGGAGTCTGCCACCGTTCTGACCGAGGGGACAAGAACAATCAACCAAAGTCGGCAAATGCGGCGTCCTCTTCTAACGAATGTCGAAACCTTGTCAGCTTGACTCATGAAAACTAAGACAACACAACACACCTTTGTTCCTTTTTTCCGCTATCAAGGTCATAGTCCCATCCTGTTCGAATCATTATCTGGCCCAACGGTCATCTCCGACCGAAGCCACGGTTCCGAAACAAAGAGATAGGGAGAGGGAGTATTCTGCTTGGTGGCCAGTGAATGAATATCGGCAGAGATCAAGCGTTCAAGACTCCAAGAAATGGGTAACGAGCGCTTCGGATACAGAAGTTTGCTACGCGTCGAGATTTCGTGATGTGCCAGGTCCGGGCCGGTGCATCTTGTTCTAACTCTCACTACGACCATCCATGCTTTTCCCCCACTCGTCATGTTCCTCGACCCATCGGGAGCTGCTCTTTATATATGAACTCTCACAAGCTAATTCGATAAAATGTTTGTCAATCTCACTTGACTGTTAGCCATGTCGACCTCCCTGCCACACACACCGCTCTACATAAACGGTCAACCCGTCAAGACCACACAAACATTCGACATCCTCACTCCAGGTTCCTTAAAACCCGTCGGTACCTGCGCCAGCGCATCCTCTCAGAACTGTCAAGACGCCATCTCCGCCGCTCACGATGCTTTCAAAGGCTGGAGTCAAACCAACATCAACACCCGAATCCACATCTTCACCCGAGCCGCTGAATTACTCGAAGAAAACGAAGACTGGAAAACCCGAATCATCACCTCCATAACCGAAGAAACCGGTGCCTCCCTCGAAATGGGTTTATTCAACTACGCTACCGCTCCCAGCTTCCTCCGCTCCAGCGCCTCCACCATCACCACTCAACTCACCGGGCGCACATTCCCCTCATCCCGTTCCCCCAATATCAATGTCTACACCAAAAAACACCCATTAGGCGTGATCTTCACCCAATCCCCCTGGAACGCTCCCATCGCGCTAACACTCCGAGCAATCATGATCCCAATTCTATGCGGCAACACCGTCGTCTTTCGACCCTCCGAGATCTCTCCACGTTCTTGCGCAATCGTCTACGAAGTACTCAAAGCAGCCGGGTTACCCGACGGGGTGTTCAACTTCCTTTCAATCAGGAAGGAAGACACCCCGGCTCTCACAGATGAGATCATCACTGACGCTAGAGTTCGCAAGGTCACGTTTACGGGATCAGACCGTGTAGGCAAAATCATCGCTATGGAATGTGCTAAACACCTCAAACCATGCGTCCTCGAATTGGGTGGGAAAGCACCCGCGATCGTTTTGGACGACGCACCTGTTGAAGTGGCAGCTAAACCGATTTTGGCGGGGGCGACGATGCATAGTGGGCAGATATGTATGTCTACGGAGAGGGTGATCGTGCAGAGGGGGGTTGTGGAGGAGTTTACGGAGGAACTGCTGAAAGTCGCTAGGGAACTACGGGATAAGGGCTCGGGTGGGCTGGGAACGTTGTTCGCGGAAACGCATGCAGAGAATGTGGTAGAGATGATTCGGGAGGCGCAGGTACGGGGTGGGGCGCAGGTGTTGTTGGGTGATGTGAAGAGGGAGGGGAGTGTTGTTGGGCCGCATGTGCTGTTAATGGATGAGGATAAAAGTCGGAAGAAGGGGTTGGGGATTTGGGAGAGGGAGTCCTTTGGTCCGGGTGAGTATTAAGGTTTTTCAGAATTGCTCGTCTATACTGACGACGACAAAAAGTTCTCACTCTCACAACCGTCAACACGGTCCAAGAAGCAATTGACGCAGCCAACAACTCCGACTACAGCCTGACAAGCTCCGTCTGGATGAAGGATCTCTATTTGGCAAGGAAGATTGCCAAGGCCGTTCGAGCTGGGTATACGAACATCAACGGGAGCACCATACACTCCGAACCCGTATTGGGGTTGATTGGGTTGGGGTATGTACCATCCAATCGCATCTCTCACAACGTGTATACTGACAATCCCCACCTCACAGAGGCTCATCCGGTTACGGTTGCTTCGGCGTAGACGATTTCACCTACGAGAAATGTATCGTAATCCATCCAGATCCAGATCCAGAGGTTTGAATATGGGACAAACCACTTGTAGTTTCTAATTGGTACTCGTTTTTATATTTTAAGAGACATGTTCCTCGAAAATGAACACTTGACCCAGAGAGAGAAAAAAGAGCGGGGGGGGGGGGGAAAATTACATGTCCGAGCCGATGTGAAGTACACCGTTCGGGAATCGAACCCGAGCCGCTTGCTCACTGAACGGACCAGTCCCAGATGGAAGGCAAGCATGATAACCACTTCACCAACGGTGTTCCTTGGACAGGGGAGAAGAATCCCCGGAATCCATAGCGCGGAGCGCTACTACCATAAAGAGCTTTGGGTAAAGCGTCGCTCTCATGTTCGTTTTACTCCTCATCTCATCTCACACGCATGCAAGGATCGGATGCCCGCCTCTCAAGACTCATATGGAGGTTTTGGATTTGCACGGCGAGAGGAATAGCCGGTAGAGGATAGATAAGACGAAGAAATGGAGGGAAAAAGGAAAAGGAACGTCAGAAGTGGGATACATCATACTGTTACCTGCTCGTGAGTCGCTGTTGGTCTTCTTCTAGCGATAGTCTTGCAGGCTCCCTCTGCTTTTTGACATGCTCGAGAATTCTGAACAACAAACCTCTGTTCTTCTGTTCTTTCGTCATCGGGCTGGTACTGGTACTATCACTCGAATCTCTCCTTGTGTCGTCTCCCCCACCCCATGACGACTCTAAAGTGTTCCTTCCGACATCCAAACGGCAAGAATAGTATACATCTCGAGAAGAAATCAGGGCGTTGGTCAAGAACTCCCCAATCTAAACTCGGATTTGTTCATTCTTTTCATTTTCGTGTCCTCAAGAATCAATTCCTGGGCTCTTCCTCGGTACGGATGTGAACCTCCGACCTTGTCGCAAATTTGCGGGAAATGAATAAAAGGCCTTGAAAGGCAATATAAGCGAATATCAGGAACATGTACCTTTTAAGGGATTGTTTTAAAAACATTCTGCCGACAAGGTACCATATAAGGGGACTTACTATTGAGATTTTATTGAATAATAACGTTGGCCCTTTTTCATTGAATGGTCCGGCACCTACCCATATCAGGCCTCACCCCGGCCATATAATATGCCATACAAGGGGCCTTGTATGCCCTTATATGACACATTACAAGGACCAAATAAGGGACCAAATAAGACCCTTTGAAGGGGGCAAAAAATGCTGGCCGGCACCTTACTTGCCGGGCTTATTTATTGGATTCCCCTGGTATTCGAACCCGCGACCTCATGGTTAGGACCTTAGACCTTATAAGGTCCTTACCCATGTTCGCGTTTTTTTCTACTAGGCCAAGTGGCCTTATTTATGATACTCGCTACCT
>JANHQD010002077.1:0-28236 GCA_024721195.1 Marasmius sp. AFHP31
ATGTGGGGACATACCTGGTTGTCCGCTTGCTCGCAAGTGGGAAGACAGAACCGTCCCGGGGTGGAAAGCGTAGTTAGCTGCCTGTAAGCTCGGATCGATCCCGGGCATTGTGTTCAGCATGTAGCGTAAGACACGCCTACTCTTCCACAGCACACGCAAGTTCTCCCGACACGAAACGACTCAGAAGAGCAAATTGTGCGTTGGTCATGATCTAGATCTTGGGTTCACACTGATGGCCTTCTGGTGTAGCTCAGCGTTAATGGAGAGCAGACTAATGTCAGACTGACGATCGCAGCAACTTGGTATTTGGCGGCATCGATGAGTCGATGACACTTTCCTCGCACCCCCGGCACCGATTCATTCCCGTCCTCGATCTGTAATGAATGCAAAGTCAACTTGAAGGTGAATCGTATAGCCGTTTACAGTGTTGTAGGACCAAGATCCAGCTTCGAGAAGTGAAATTCGTCTCGATGGTCCCCTTGAAGTGCCAAGGCCGGGGACTGAGGACTCTAGAGCAATTAACCCACGTATGAAAGCACGAGAATCGAGCGACATCGTACACCTCGAATGTCAAGCCTAGAAGCGGGAGGTCGCCATCGCTCGTACGAGGATGACATGGGGGCGTCCTGTCGTCTTCCCGGTGTCAGAAACGGAGGAGGCGGTCGTATTCCGTCGCTAGGCAGTAGCATGACGCAAGGTGCCGGTGAGAACTTGTCTTGGAGGAAGGAAGAGGGCAAGGAGTTCGAGAGAGAAAGAGAGAGCGGGGCTCGGCGGTGGCATATCAATCCAGAGCGATAATGCGGTGGTTGAAGGGCATGGAGGAGTGGAGAACGAGAGAAGCAAAAAAACTAAAGTACCAAGCTCGTTTCCATATCGTCAGCCTCGCAACGCAACAAGAGGCTGTGTATGAAGTATTTCTATTCCACCATGGATGGAATAATGTGTGTGAAGTCCTGCATAAGGAAACGAATTAATGAAAAAATTTGCCTTGTGAGCGGAACCGAACAGCCAGTTGCAGCTACCAGTACGTTTTGAGGATGTTTGGCGATAGAATAAGTCGTGTATTTGACGCATCGTAAGAGTCTCCATGGATTTTGGCTGTTGAAAAGCTTTCTGAGAGCTTGGTGAATTGAGGGAGTCTGCAGCTCAGAAAATAGTCGTGGTAGTCAGGGAAGAAGCGCCAATCAAGCGCCCAATTACACACTTTTCGCGTCAAAGAACGAACAAACAACGCGTCTTGACCTGTAACCACGACCATCGCACTCATTGCTTCCATCTGGCTCTCTCTATCGACTTTTCCGGACTTGAACTCGAGAATGAGTGTAATGAAAGGCTCGGCTTCGTCACTCTCAACCTCAACATGACCGTAAAAACCTCAAATGACCATATAACTGTTTCGACTCGATGAAGAAGTCCATCTACCTCGATTCGGCTTCTGGTTGCTTAGTGTAGGATAAAAAGCTCGGTGAGTCGTCGAGCTTTCTTCAGTACTCACCTACTCTTACATTGTGCTTCGCCTCCAGTCTCCTCTTTCCAGCCAAAGCCAACAGAATGCGCTTCTCAGCTTCCCAGCTCATTGCTCTCTTTTTGCTCGCGACGACGAGCGTTCAAGCTCTCAACGTTGAAGCTAGGGTACGTCCGTTTGGATTTTTGTGATGTTTTTTTTGCAGCACTAAGCCTGTTTTTATAGTCCCCTGAGCCTGACGTCGCTGAGCGTGACGAACAGGGACTCTGGAAACCGCCTTCTCATTATCCCAAGCCTCCTCACTACCCTCCCAAACCGCCTTACCACGAACCCAAGCCCCCTCACTATCCGACCAAGCCACCTCATCATCAGAACTACGCTCGTGATGAGGCTGCTGCTGCTGATAACTATGGCGGCGACAAGGGTAATAACGGTGGAAAGGACAACCAAGGAGGATACGGCAATGGAGGAAAAGACAATCACGGAGGGAAAGACAACAATGGCGGCTACGGGAACGGCGGTAAGGATAACCATGGAGGATATGGGAACGGAGGGAAGGACAACAACCACGGTGGTGGCTACGGCAATGGCGGAAAGGACAACCATGGTGGGTATGGAAATGGTGGCAAAGATAACCATGGTGGCTACGGAAACGGCGGATACGGCGGCGGGAAGGGTGGTTATGGCGGAGGATATGGGGGTGGACGCGGAGGGTACGGCGGTGGATACGGTGGTGGACATGGCGGATACGGAGGAGGCCGTGGTGGCTACGGCGGACACTACCGTCGCGAAGAGCAAGGCGGTTACGGAGGCGGCTACGGCAACAACGGAGGCTACGGTGGAGGATACGGAGGAGGATACGGTGGCGGTTACGGAGGCCATGGCGGATATGGAGGCTATGGAGGCTACGGTGGCCATGGAGGCTACGGTGGTTGGGGACACGGAGGCTACGGAGGCGGTTACGGCCATGGTGGATATGGCGGTGGCAAGGGATACTAAACGCTCGAGATACCTCCCACCACATCTTCCTTTATGGACACCCCTATCTCTAATTCTCCTTCTTCGTCTCAGTTTGTCGGCGCCTGCGATTAATCTTAGCGGTTGCGTACGCTTCCGCAAGTTTCCCTTGTTGTACCTGTACGAAATAGCCTTGAACTTCTAATAATGATGTGATTTGTCTTGTATAAACTACAAGTAGAAAGGCAACTCGCCTTTTTGCTGATCCGATCGGATTTGAAGTTTGAAGACGTGATCTGGTTCTTGTGGATCCTTGTGGGCGTCAGGCACAATAAACGATCAAAGAGTTCGGGATTATCACTACTTCCCACGACTTCCCCTTGCGACTTTGTCTTCGTCAAGTTCCCTTGGCTCGAATTAGTGTCAATCATCCTCACGTTTGCGTCTATGAGACGGATAAAAGCTGAGTGGAACGAGTCCCGTGTACAGCAAATTGCGCGTCTAGCTTTGCGACGAGTAATAATGCCCGACCTGAGATTGATTCGTGAGTTGTGGATTTGACACAAGAGAAAATGGTGTTTTAAAGCCTGAGCTTTCGGTGAAAGCCAGAAACTGGATTGCTATCCTAAGCTTCAGAGATATGTCTTCAGAATCCCGCTCACCAGTACGGCAACCGTAATGAAGTCACTTCCGGGCGCGTGCGTCAATGGAAAGATGATTGCCGGTGGTTGATGTGGATACACTGGATGTTGCGATGCGCAAGTAGCTTCAAAAAAACAGTGATGAGTCAGACAAATAGTTCTTGAGTAGACTTGTGGAAATATGGAAAGTAGATGCGTTGAACGGTAGCAGTGGGCGAAATCGAGGTGATAGATGGTGATGCTGTAGTTTTTAGCAGAAACACCCCCAAGTACTAAGCACAAGACGAGCTAGATTTCACCCTTGATATTGTTTTTACCTGAGCCAGAACTCGCTGGTATCACAGTGAAGCCATCCAGGTCTTGTAGATCCATGTGGGCGCAAGCCACACTGAACGATCGCCCAATTCGGGAGTTACCGCCACTATTTTCCCACGGCTCGAATTGCTCCCTGGGCCGTCTTCACCAAGTCATGGCACACCCAGCATTCTCCCAGCATTCCAAAGACGGAACAAGGACATGTTCCCGTCGAATCCCTTCCGTGCAAAACTTTTTCCCCTTGAATCATCCGCATTCGTCGAACAATGAGATGACTCCTCCCGTACCCACGCTCGGTGCCACAGGACAATAATCAAAACTGGTTGAGCTGCATTCTTCACTCGTGAGTCGTGAGTCGTATGTGTACTTCCGAGGCTATGTGGTATGAGAATCCGAAGAATGCCACAAGACTCGCCATCTCGCATTGTTCCGTAAGTCTTCGACGGGAGTCCTTCTGACTCGCGGGGACCTTGTTTTTAATTGCCTTCTTGACTCGGTGAAGGTGCGATACAAACATCACGACTGCGGGGAACTCGAATGCAAACAACGAAGGAATTGTTCTCCGTCATCTATTTGGCAAGCTCCGGTTTGTATTTGGACGCTTCACGTTGTCCTTTCCTCCGCCTCGGACCTTGCTGATATGCAAACACAATATCTTACTCTTTGGGCTTGACAGAGTCTTGTGGCACGCAAATTGTTTTGATTTGAAGAGTCCAAACAGTTTGGAGATTGTTCTCCGTCATCTCTTTAGGCTTGGACGTTCTGGTTTGTGTTGGGCGCTTCGTATTGTTCCCTCGTTTGCAAACAAGGTCTTGATGGCACCTGTCGTGAGCAAATACGCAGTTTCTTCTTATTTGAACTTGACAGAGGCTTGTGGCACGCAAATTTGTTTGACTTGATGAGTTTCAACCATCTGGAGAATGTTCTCCGTCGTCTATTTGGGCTCGGGCTCGGGTTCTGGTTTGTATTGGGCGCTTCGTATTGTTCCCTCGTTTACAAACAAAGTCTTGATAGCACTTATCTTAGACAATACGCGGTCACTTTGGACTTGACAGAATCTTGTGGCACCTAAACATAGCTTGTTTGGCTTCGATGAACTTGTCGTATCATCCTTGAATCGAATCTTGGTGGAATACAAACACCCATTGTTTGTACACCGGATCTTGTGCTTGAAGTTCGCATTGTTCTTTGAACTTGTGTTTGAGGGGCGCATTGAGGGACTGGACCTGGACTAGACGGAAACGGAAACGTTGAGAGACGAAATAACAGGCTGGTATCATACAATTGTATCCTAGTCGGAATCGTAAACTAGATATCTACCCAGAACCGTGGCTAACTAGATACAAGAAAATCGAAGAAATAATAGAGACGAATCGGTAAAGATACAACGAGTCGAGATAGATAGAGAGAAGAAAATCATTACGGGGTTTGGAATTGTACCCGCATTGCACGAGAGAGAGGGAGACAGATGAAACAGTTGAAAGGAAGGGAGTTGAAAAAGAAGGGAGTTGAAAAGATTGTATGCCCGTAAACGAGCTGAGAGGGTGAAAAAAGTGACAGGAAGGCCGTTCACTGAACGGGCGGATGATAGAGAGAGGATGGGGTTTCCGAGGGTATTAGGAGATGACGGTCGAACTGTCAAAGCCCGAACGAAAGGGTGAGAGCCGGGAGAGAGAAGGAGAGGGATATCGCTGTGCGGTGCGGTGCAACCAGCGCAGATAGATGGTCGGTAGCCGGAAAGATATAAGCTCTGAGCGACGTTCCGTCCTAGTTCTGCAGGCACGAATAGTCAGTGATTTACTCAGAATGTGACGATAGACCGAAATCACTCACCCAGAACGACTCAAGAGTCCGCAAGATAAGTTAACCCATAATTTATTCAAGAAGTACGGCGTGCTGCCAGTTAGGCAATCACACAATACCCGCCGTGAGCTATAGCTCCCTCATCCCGTTCCTGGTTGACTGGAATGGAGATGGGATGCACCGTAGGAGACTCGGCGGATGAGGAGAGCGACCGAGGAAGCTCGAACATGGTTTGCGAGAGGCTGTTGGTGGGTACTGTGTCGACAAGGGAGTCGAAATTGAAGGAAGAGAGGTCAATGACTTGGTCGAAGCTGTCCATTGCGAAGGAGGGATGAGAGCGGTTGTGGCTTTGATGAGGGCTCGAGTTCGAGTGAGGTACGCGAGGTGTAGCTCGAGTCGACAATGGAGTGAGAGGGATGGAAAAGCTAAACTGCTGAGCTGTCATGCCCTGGTCAGTTCTTAAATACACAGCGCCTGAGGACAATGTAGCCGCTGTGGCATTGTTCCGTAAAAGCGGCGGGAAAACCCCGGAAAAGCTAGGCTTACGTAAGGCTGGGCGCTCGTTTTCCTTTGTTCGCCATTTTGGGAGATGTAATTGTTCTGACTCGGTGTGAGTCTCGTGGCTTCGGTCAGTCTGGCTCTGGTCAGTCTTGTGGCTTCGGTCAGTCTCGTGGCTAGCATCAATGCTTCATAGAAAATGACGATCATTCCATTCCAACGAGAAGCTGAGATTTCCAAGAGAAAAATGCACGTCAAAGGTTTATTTCGAGGATATTTATGGTAGCAAGTTGAAGCCAAGGTTCAAGTGATATCGACTCTGCATAATACATCGAATTGTAAGATAAGTTCTGGTAGCGGGTTGGTCGTGTAAGAATGTAACGAGTCTGTGAGGCGAGAGAGTCAAGGGACAAGAGTGTATAGATACAGATACAGCAGTATTTTGGGCAGGCAGCCAACAGAGGGAGCGACATGACGCCTTATGGAGAGAGCGCGGGTGGAGAGCAGAATATAAATACAAGACACCAAGATGAACGGCAAGGGAAATCAGAAGAAAAGGTGTCGCACCAGCGAACCCGGAATCGCACATTACAAACTATCGGATGATTTATGCACCATTATCGTAATGGGAACTCCATCTCTTGAGCCTCCAGAGGCTGAGGAGGAAGGCAGTGAAGTTAACGGCTGGAAAGTGAGCTCGTTGAAGGGTGGTGGTGAGGGCCTTGCTTGGGGCACTCGAGACGGCAGATAAGTCTCCGTCAGATAGACGCGCTGAGCAGGTTCGGATGAAACAGCTAGCAGCGCAGCGGGCGGTCCGGTGGGTATGGGCGTTGGTGTGCGCGTACGATCGAGATCATGAGGGGTGGGGGCTCGAGAAGACGTGGAGTATGAGGATGGAGCCGGTGTTTGAATGCGTGGAATTTCATGAGGTGTAAGAGAGCGAGTCATGTCAGGTGTCATGAGCGAAATCGGAGATGTGGGTGACGCGGGGACATCCAAGTCGTTATATTCGTTCGACGAGGGATAGATGGTGTTAGAGATGGACACCTCGACAGTGTAGGTCGAGTTCCGAGGGTTCGCAGTTCCGGCTAATGATGCGAAGGAGCCTGAGGATGCATAGCTAGATATCGAGGAAGTGTCTGAAACATCCATCTCAGCATCATAGCGACGATGCTGATGGTAGGGGGGAGGCGCGGAAGGTGACGAAGGAGATGACGGAGAGGACAAATCCTTTCCTTTGGCCGCAAAAGACTCAATGTGGGTCATTTCCCCAGAAGAAGCAGTAGTGGTAGTGGCGAGGGTTGGTACTTTGACATTCTGGAGGTACATGGGGAGAGTGTCGTTGGTTGCGGGGGGTTTGACTCTGCGAAATTTTGTAGACCATTAGCATCTATGAGTGAGAACGGGGTGGCAAAGGGCACGTACTTTGGTAGTTGAACACCACTCTTTGCTTTCTGGGCAGGACGCCACCCAAATGGTTTCATGCACCACCAGAATGTCATTCTGTAATGTTTCTTCGCCTCGCTGGCAAACCCGAATAGAGCAAAAAAGACGAAAGAGCAGAAGACGGGCAACCATCTGTTCAGTTCGATACTGATAAGGAATGTATCGCTGTTCCGCCAAACGAAGGCAGGCATTTGTACGACCCTAAGCCAGTTGAAATGAGTGTCTTCCCAAGAAATCCAGGGTTTGAGGGGTACTCCGTGACTACCGATGTAGACCACATATACGCCAATGGGAATGGTGAAGAGGATGTCAACAACAGAAAGAATCATGAGCCGAAGGTACCGCGCCATGTTCATGGAAGTGTTTGAATTCATGAACTGGGCGAATTGCACACGACGAATGTAGAATGATCGCAGGTTGAGACCTAGTTCAAGGTAAGACGTGGGGGAATACCCGGGCCGAAGGACAAAAACGTACAGGAATAAACGAGCGATACCACGCCCAAAACGATCGGCCACATGAGATAGAGGAAATAGGCGGGGAGTGTGTTGTAAGTGGTGGTTTGGCATCCGATGTCTTCCAGGATGTCGAAACGATGGGGGTGAACAATGGTGTCTGTTCCATCAACAAGGTATCAGTATTATGGTGCATTCAGGAAAGCAACGGTGAAAACTCACGGAGAGCCAGGATGATGAGGGGAATCCCGACAGCAATACACAGGTCTTCGATGACTGCCCTTTTTTTCTGTGGAATTGAGAATTGAGATATGTCAAAGAGATATTGAGGAGGGAAGCCACGGCAACCTACATCAGCCTTCGAAAGGGAAACCGAACGAATGGAGGTGATACGGTATAGTCGTCGCGAAATGCAAACGATAGAAGCTGGGATACCAATTCCTGCGCCTAGTATAATTTGAGTGGCTAAAACATTGGAAAGAATGAGTGAGATTCCATTCAGAGAAAGAGAGGCGACAGGGGACGCACAGATATCACACCAAACTGGAGCTACGTTGTCCACATTTCCAGCCCATATCACCGAGTTGACGAACCTGACGAGGCATAGAGAGGAAGTCCACAGCATAAAGGCTACTGTTCCGGAGTTCATAGCCTGAATATGCCATGGCAGAGGAATAAGGCAGAGGAGGAATCCTAGGCAGGAGAGGATAGGGAAGAGAGGGTAGGTGGGATCTTTAGAAAGGGCCATTTGCGTTGTCGTAGCGAGGGAGAGAAACGAGAAAAGAGGAGGGGATAGTTGGGGAGGAGTAAAGGTGCAGAACAATGGGAGTGGCCATATTTGAGGACGAATACAGTACGTGAGCGTTGACAATGCGTTCTTTCAGAACAAAAGAAAATATGCGAACCGGCGGTATGTCCCGATTAGGAAGGCTATTGACCTTCAAACATCGTTACGTAATCACTTTGTTTGTACACATGCCACGTGCCCCATCAATACTGCATCCTAACAGTTTCCTAGTCCTTCTCTACGAATCCCACCCTCATACAGTAACTTCCAAGGGCTCAAACGCTCAAGACTCGTTGACCTCAATCCTGAGCCAAAAAGACCCTGTTTCTAAAGTCACATCATCTACGGAGACTCCTATCTGTAGCGCTTCTTACTACGGGCTCGGACTTCTATCATGAAGTATCCCAGTATTCGGTCATTTGAACTCGATAAACGGCATATCAGTGTCCTCCAGCATAGTTGAAACCCGTACCAAAAAACCCAATCAAGCAGGAACCGGGAAGGACCCCAGGCAAGAATTTAGGCGACCAGCATTCAAGTCTCTTGCCGGATGTCCGTCACTCTTACGGAACAATGCCACCATGCCTCTCATTGTCCATATGTACCCAGTTAAATAAAAACTGGGCTTTGGATACATCTCAAGGCAATCTCTCGTCAATAGTTGAGTGTGTTCCATCCGAATATCAACTGGCCTAGTTCAACACTTTTCGACGATCCTCGCACCATCCTCCAGTCCACTTACCGTCTCTGCAAGATCCACCTCTATGTGATTGTCAACGACGACCATGAACAACTTCGATCTGCTCACTTCTGATACTGCTCTCCTTCCCCTTGAGGAACCCGCCGCCACCCTGCCGCAATCTTTCCTCAACCTTCCCCGCTCGTCATGTTCCTCTTCCTCGAGAGTCGACGCCAGCTTCCGCTCCTGCGACGTTGCCTATCGACCAGGAACGTGAGACGGGCGACGACACCATTATGCACGGATCTTACGTCCGCGTGCGCATAATTTATTGTATTAACTTATCGCGAGAGCATTCTGAGCGCGTTTTCTTCGATCTTCAAAGCTGCGTGTGTGAACGTGCAAGGGCTCTTTTATATAGAACCAGGATGTGATGCTATCACCTATGACTAGATGCAGTTCCTCTCATCCTTCTCCCCCCAGCTCGATTCCAGTTATCGTCTCTATGCGCTCACCCCTTCCCCAAAAATTTCTCCCAACTTACCACCGAAAACCTTTCACTTCCGCATCACCGTTCTTTTCTCGACACTCATTCGCTGTTGATCGGTGAACGTCTATTCTCTCGTTTCTCTCGCACTCCGAATCATGGCCATTGACTCGCTCATCGATCTCTTTCTTTTCTTATCTCGGTTATGTATCACTTTCTCTCTTCTCTATTTCGATGTTCTTGTATCATAAATAGGACTGTAGATGGTGTATCGTACGATTAACTAGACCTCCCCTGCGCACGAGACCCAAGACTCGGTGTACAAACAAAGGGTGTTTGTATTCTTCCAAGTCGGCAAGCTACGAAGAAAATGCCACAAGAGCGACGTTCAGCGCTCGGAGACCAAACAAGAGATGTTTGAATGCTACAAGTCCAAGTAAATGGGTGTATATCATCTCATCGAACTTCATTTGTGGACGAGAGGACAACGCAAGATCCTGCTCTAATCACGGGCGATGATGGAGAACAATCCCTCAGTCGTTTGCTTGCAGACGGGAAGCGAGTTTGCCCTTCTTCGAATCAAGTTGGTTGTAAGATACGGTGCCCGCAAATTCAAAAACGCTCAACAGCGATAACGCCCGAAGTGGTGTTTACGAAACAACGCAAAACGGGGAGCCTTGTGGCATTCCTCAAACTTTCATTCCTACGAGCCCCGGGAATCCGGAAGATGCACACGACTTAGTCTTCCCAATATTTCAGCTATTCTGTGTTGTGGCATCGCGTAGTAGAGGACGGGTCATTACTGGGACGACGCGGGATTCATTGTTCGACAAATGCGGATACATACGACAATAACTTCCATGAGAAAGGTTTGACGGGGAACTGTAGATGGAATACGACTTTGTTCTGTTTCTGGAATGTCAAAATGCCCACCTGCCTGCTGTCGGCTCCACGATTGCAGACATCTCGAGCCAAGATTCAAGAGGTGACTCACTAGCGTACCGTACTACCGGCGGGAGATTCAGCAAGTGATTCCGCGCAGGGCATAAACGTACCGGACCAACCAGAGCGCAAGATTCTCCAAAGTGATAGAACTTAGTGGAGACGGGATAGCAAGAGGGGGAGATGGTATGGTGCCATAAGGTACGGCAACTTCCGTCGATTGTACGCCCATATGGATCCATATGCCCACACTCAAGTCCCAGCGAAGGCAGCGTGCGAGAGCCTCTAGACAAAGCAGCATCTAGATTTTCGAAAAAACACTGGCAAGATCACTACTCACGGAAACGATTCTAATTTCCTTTCCTCTAATCCTCTGCGTCCCATTCATCGGGCCCTACAATTCGTACCACTTATATATCAAATAGTTCTAAGTATCTTTGTCCTCCGCTGAATATTCCCCCTATTCTTACATTGCTACCTATGTTCGGCAACTTCATACTCGTCGTACTGGTGCGAAAGATCCCCGGCGAGGCAATTAACCTGGAGACACGTCTGGAAATGTGCCATCAGATATGTTGTAGGGTCGGCTCCAGAAGGTGCATCCGGACGAAAAGGAACACTTCTGTCTTTTCCGGGATATCTTGTATTATGGTTGCGCCATATTCGAGCATTTTGAATAGCTCCCTTCAAAGCAAATGAATTTCACGGCGTGAACGGGAAACTTCCGGTACATCCCTTCTACTGGCTTCTCAAACGCTGTACTGAAGCAAATATCGATAGTCTTCCATAGCTTCCTGCACCATCTTCCGCAGAATTCGAGCCGTCTCCTCATCCCACTCCTCCACCCACTTCTCTTCCTCCGTCTCGATATCCAAAGGCTTGTTGTATTTCTCCCAAGATCCGATCAGTACCTGTCGCAGCAACATACAAGCTATCAACTACACTCACCGGATCCAAAACAACTCCATTGGACTCGTTCAAAGTCTTGAGAAAGGCATCCCCAACCTTGGTACGGGCCTTCCCTATCTCGGGTTTATCCCAATTGTATCTTATCTCTCCCTCGTCCAGCCCTAACATATCGCATACCTTCTTCATCTGACCTTTTGGATTCTTCACCAACTTTTCTCCGTCTACAACAATAGGCACGATTGTCACATCAGCGGCTTCGCCTCTGTCTTTCTCCATTCCCCCATAGGACTTGAAGGAATCAAAAGCCAATCTCGCCCATTTATAGCTCGTAACGACAGGGAAATCGGGATGTGAAATGTCCACTCCCATATCACTCTTTAGGTAAGCTCGATGAGCCGAAGGGATCGCATGGGCGGGGTGACGGATAGTTATAACGGGCCTGAACGAGAAGAAAAACCTATCCGGAATGAGGGTTGGGTTCGAACAAAGTTTTAGGTCGAGCTCTCTGTCCTCCGCAGCCCCGAGGGTGGATGAATTCATCGGAACGTCCAACTTGTAATCTACAACCACCGGCGTTGGCCAAGTCGTGCGCCCCGGCACGTCGATGTGAGAGTTAACAAACGCAGACGACAAGAGTTGGAATGGATGGTCCATTGTCAAGAATCGCTTGCCCTAACAGACGAATCACGATTAGACTCTAGAACAATTCTGAAGGTTCGGCGTTCAACGTTATTCCCCACTCAGTACTCACCTTCGACTCAGCATCTAGAGCGCTCTTCTGCAAGTTATCCAGAAAGTTCTGCCAGCTCGCCTTCGATACCGTATCGTCATCTAGCCCACAACCATCACGTATTGCTTCCGGGCTCAATGACGCCTGGGCATCAATCCCAACCTGATGTGCAGCCAGGGAGGTTATTGGGCGCGTGGATTGAAATGCAGGATGCCCACTAAGAAGATGATAGAAAAGATGAGAGGCGGAGCGTGGATGGGCCAAGACATAGACACGATGGCGCTGCTCAGCCATGATTGTTAGTGCCAATTCCTGGGGAAGGAGTGAGCTCGGTTCACTGCCTTCCAAGACTCTAGTTGTTTATATATGTCCCCACCTTACAGTAATACTGGAGGCATGTGGCGAGTGAACTTTAATGGCCTGGTGACTGGGAGCGAACGACACGTGTGTTTCATTATCTGCTCAACATGGAGGTTTCTCAGGCTTCCTCGGCTTTCTCTTTAACCGATGTGGCATGCGAAGTGCCAGTCTGATCTCCGCGCGATCTGCGTCGGTTCTAGCTGTAGTAGTCTTTTGTGCTTAAATGTGCACAGTGCCGTCGAACCTCCCTAATTCTCGGTACGGCAGACAAGTATCGACACGGGCCCTCGGGATCTCAGTGCTCACAGACTATACTGAAGCAAATATCGATAGTCTTCCATGGCTTCCTGCACCATCTTCCGCAGAACTCTAGCCGTCTCCTCATCCCATTCCTCCACCCATTTCTCTTCCTCCGTCTCGATATGCAAAGGCTTGTTATATTTCTTCCAAGATTCAATCAGTACCGGTCATGGTAACATACGTTTTGGCAACTACACTGACCGGATCCAAAACAACTCCACTCGACTCGTTCAAAGTCTTGAAAAAGGTGGCTCCAAACTTGGAACCTTTCCACATTTCGGGGTTATCCCAATTGTATCTTATTCCTCCCTCGTCCAACCCTAATATATCGCACACCTTCTTCATCTGACCTTGTGGACCCTTCACTAACTTCTCCCCGTCTACAACAATTGACAGGGCTGCATCGGCGGCTCGGCCTCCAACGTCTTTCTCCATCCCCCCATAGAACTTGAAGCAGTCAAAAACCAATCTTGCCCATTTATAGCTCGTCAAAACAGGCAACTCAGGATGCGAAAGGTCCACTCCGACATCGCTCTTTAGGAAAACTCGGTAAGCGGAAGGGGCTGCATGGGCGGGGTGACGGATAGTTACGATAGGCGTGAACGAGAAGAAAAAGCGATTCGGAATAAGAGTGGGGTTCGAATAGAGTTTCAGGTCGAGCTCTCTGTCCTCCGCAGTCGCCTCGAAGGTGGTGGATGCATTCGTCGGAACGTCTAATTTGTGATCCATGACTACCGGCGTTGGCCAAGTCGTGTGCCTCGGAACGTCGATGTGGGAGTTGATGAACGAAGATGACATGAGGTGGCATGGATGGTCCATTGTCAAGAATCGCTTGCCCTAACAGACAAATCACGAATCACGATCAGACTCCTGAACGTGATTCGACATTGAACATTATTGCGCACTCACCTTCGACCCAGCATCTTCAGCTCCCCTCTGCAAGTCATCTACGAAGTTCTGTCAGCCAGCCTTCGATACAGTATCTTCGTCTAACCCGACAGCATCACGTATCGCTTTCGGGCTCAATGACGCCTGGATGTCAACCCCGAACTGATGTGCGAGCCCGCAGGTCATTGGGTGGGTCGATTGAAATGCTGGATGCCCACTAAGAAGCTGGTAGAAGAGTTGACAGGCGGAGCGTGGATGGGCAAAGACATAGACACGACGATGTTGCTCAGTCACGATTGTTAGTGCCAATACCGGTGGGGAAGGAGTGTATCTGGTGAGCTATCTCGGTTCGCTTTCCGAGATGTCCAGCTGCTTACATACGTCCCACCCTACAGTGATATAGGAGGCGCGGGACGAGCGAATAATGGAACAATGGCCTGCTGACTGGATATGTGAACGGCCCGTGTGTTTGACCCCTCTGTTCAAGATGGCAGGTTTCTCGGCCTCCCCTCGGCTTTCTCTCCAACTGGTGTGGTATACGAACAGTTATTCTTCTTTCCGCGTGATTCGCGTCGGTTCCAGCTCTAGCAGTCTTTTATATATGTGCACAGTGTCATCATGCCGTCGAACCTCCCTCATTCTCTGAGGTACGGCAGGACAAGCACTGGCACGGACCCAATCGCCGTGTGGAAGGCTTGGGCATAATTCTCCCGAAATCCATCCCGACAGGTTTGATGAAGGGAGAGCGTTCTTGAAGTGGCGAAGAGAAGAGACTCCGGGTTGAATCGCGCCATTTCGGATCGACGTTACCACCAGCGAAAGTCTGCTTTCGGACGAGGAGGTCGGCTTCACCTGTACCTGCTATAGAGTACTCGGGCTCGACCGTGTAATCCGGTTGAGCATAGAATTTAGTCTGGTTCAAAATCCTATAGATAACAAATTCAAAAATTCAGCCGAGTCGACAAAAAAAGAACAAAAACGATCGAACATAGTATCAACGCGTTCCAAGCCCCATTCACGGTACTTTTCGGCGCAAAGTTGTGTAAATCTGCCGCCAAAGTATTCGTTTGACCCATAGGTAGAGTGGTGATGAGGTGACTTGGTCGGGGGGTGAGGAGGCTTGGGGTAGTGAGAAGGCGGTTTCCGGAGTCCTTGTTCGTCGCGTTCGAGGTCGGGCTCAGGGAACTGACGAACAGAATCAGTATTCACAAAGGAGCGGAGAAAGAGACCCACCCTACCTTCAATGCTGAGAGCTTGAACACTCGTTGTCGCGAGCAAGGAGAGAGCAACGAGTTGGGGGATTGAGAAGTGCATTCTGTCGGCTTTGCCTGAGATTAGATGAAGCTGAACAAGAAACGACGTAAGGGCTTAAAGCAAGTGAGTGCTGAAGAAACGTCGACTTCACACAGAGCTTCTATTCTCTTCACTGAATCGAGAACCGAGTTGAGGTAGATGGACTTCCTCATTGAGTCCAAGATTGTCGAAAGAGCAGTATGGTCATTTGAACTTTCAAGGTCATGTTGAGGTTGAAAGTGACGAGGCCTAGCCTTTCATAAGGTCATTCCTGACTCCCAGTCCAGAAAAGTTGATAGAGAGGCAGATGGAAGCAACGAGTGCGATGGTCGTGGTTACAGGTGAAAAGAGGTGAGACTCTGCACGCGTCATTTACTCGCCGTTTCAATTGGCGGATCAGCCGGCGCTTATTTGGCGCTTCTTCCTTGACGACCACGACTGCTTTCCGAGCTGCAGACTCCCCCAGTCCACTAAGCTTCCTGGGGCCCCTGTACCTTCGAAAATCCTACGATGTCGACTCTATGCGAAACTCTAGGGCCGGATGTCCCTCAAAATCACCAGTGTCTGATGAGCAAGCTGTTCACTGTAGGCCGAATCTTTCATTGAACCGTTTCCAGACGCGGGGCTGCACATTATGCTCTTCGTGTTGAAATGAACTTTTGTTGCAAGGCTAGCAATAGGAAAGCCCGCTTGGTACTTAGTATCTGTGCTTCACGGCTCGGGTATCCGAAACACTACCACTTCCTGATGCTCTTTCACCGCCGGGTGATTGCTGGTCGCTGGTCGAGCTTCAGTCAAGAATCTGTTCCAATTTTCGCTCAAAAAACTTGCTTTCCTTCCTGCAGGTACTCACCGGCACCTTGTGTCATTCTACCACCTCGTGACGGAATTTCCTCACCCGTTTCTGACACCGGGAGGGCGAACGGGAATGACATGTTAAGCTCGTACAAGCGATGTCGACCTCGATCCCGATCATCGCTCACCAATCACTGGCACCTCAGTCGAAATATATGATGTCTCTTACTCCCTCATGGATTCGAACATAGGCTGATCGCTCTCGAGTTCCCATCGCTTGGGTTGACTGCACTATCTCGGAGTTTGCAGATATCTATACATATCATGGGATACGTCAAACGGCAAGTCTCGTCTTGAAAGCTGGAATCTCATATACGCCATGAAGATTTCTTGGTGCAGTATGCAGCGTAGGAGCAGTGATATCTATAGGTTGATCAGGCCCAGGGGAACGGGCTCGGATATTGTTAGAACTTTTCTGATCCCACACACTACTGATGACTCAATCAAGCTCACCCAGCTCGTGAAGGCTTCCCCTATATCAGCACTCCAACATTACATCGGATGTCCTAAACCATCAGTGACAGCGCCGAATGATTCTTGACACCGTCCAAAACTCGAATTCAGAATGTCCAAGTCTTCGTTCAACTTTGCGGAGCCGAGGCACTCATAGCGGTAGCCAGGGAACAGATCGCCCATTTCATCTGTTGTTTTGCTTCTTGTATGTTGCATTTTCAGGTTCAAACACAGCCTCCCCTTCACAAATCTTATCCATTCGCAAAAGACAAAAATGTAGTTGCAATGTGTCTGGGTCGTTTTCATCTCCTTGCTCGACAGGTACTGTCCAACGTTCTATGCTCAAGATGAGCTTGTGGCACAGCAAATCGACATCGGACAGTAATTTATTGGCACCGCGATGACGGACACCTGCTCTGCCACTCTCTTGACCTTGTTATTCAAAGGGAAATCGGCGATTCTTCAAAGAGATGTCTTGCTTTCCATCGCAATTCACCGAGAGCGCAAGGGGATTACTTCCATACTTAAAACAGAAACAGCTTTCGCTTGGGTTTTACGTCTGCGTTTAAAAGCGGAGAAAAAGCTATCGTTTGTGCAAACCTCTTCCTTCACCCTATTCTTCGATGTCGTCGGACAAGGAACTTTCGTTCGAGAGGTTCCACTACATCTCAACCATTCTCCTGGCGGTATGTTATGGTAAGTTCATCGAATCAATGCTATCCAAATTGTTCTGAACTCAAACCCCAGGAATAATCCTCTACCTCGCGTTCGACAGCATCGTTCTCCTCGCAAAGCCCTCACGCATAAGCACACCAACCCCCTCATTCAACGGACCCACCGAAGCTCACGTCCAACTCCCAAATCAATTATCCACCAGAAAGCGAACCTTCTTTATCGCATACGTGCTCTTGATGGTCTCCTGCATGACCTTCACGCTCGTTGTGAATGTGCTTTTCGGTCAACATCTATGGATAGACCATAGGGATTACGAGGGAGGTCCAACGGCGTATCGGGCGCAGGTGACGGAGTCCAGTTGGCTCAACCTAGCTCAGAATACGACGTGTATGTTTGCGAATTGCATGGGGGAGTTGTTATCGGTCCGCTTATTCCTTTTTCTTTTGCTGTTTGGCTTGTCATATTCATCCTTCGTTTGCGTTGTAACAGCTCTACCGCTGCTATATTATCTGGGCCTCAAACAGATCAGTCGTTATTATACCCGGACTATTCTTCCTCGCATCGAATGGTACGACCCCCCTCGTTATCCCCTTTTTCAGACCTATGATCCTCACATCCATTTCCCTCCCTCTTTGCCCCAAAGCGATGGTGATTATTTTACTAATCCAATTCGCCTCCCCCTTTGCTGGCGCCTCCCGTCGATCCCTCTTCATCGTCTGGATCTCACTCACCTGCTGCCTCAACGTAATCGTGATAACCCTCATAGTCTACCGACTCGTCTCTGCCCGACTCTATGTCCGTCGATTCGCCCAGGTCAAGGAGTTGTACAGGGTGTACACGGGCCCGGTAGCGGTGGTCGTTGAATCATCGTTACCGTTTAGTGTCCTGGGGATCTTGTTGGCGGTGCTCACGAGTACTGGGAATGACGTCTCCGCGGTTTTTAACGCGATCTGGGCATCGTATGTGGTGGGTAAAATTCCTTTTCTTTGTTTTGATATCCCTACGGTACCGATGATTTTGGAAGTTGTTACTAATGCTTACTTGCTAGGCGATTGCACCCCTGATGATTATTCATCGAATGGCCAGTGGGAAGGCCTGGGAGAAGGAGACGGCACAGCAGATGTCGGCGTTGCGACGGATCGAAAGTCATGAGCTGTTCCCTTCAATTACAACGACTTTGAGTGGTAATGGAGTATCAGGTGATTCGGATCGGACGGATTCGAATGAGAGATGTATTGTTTGAGAGCGAGCAGTGCTTTGAATCCATATGCTGCGATAGTAGGTGCGTGCATTCGCCTGAATCTTCATTTGTACATATACTGATTCTTCTGTAGAGGATGAGAAACTCATATGAGCTAGTGTTTACCCTCGTCCAATGCCTATCTGCGGCTCCAGCTCAGCCGAACGGAATTGGAGAGGTCCGACATATAGCTCATTGCCACTCTGCAGCGTTGGAAGTGGCAGAACCCAGGCACAAGGGGACTTTGTTCGAACACATTTTTTTCAATCGTAATTTATATTAGACAGCTTTAATTGTGTCATGTCCCTGCTACTGGCATTGATGGGCTATAGAAGTCCTTTAATCTCAGAGAAAGGTGCTGTGTTGGACCCTGAGAATACAGTGGCTCACACGTTACAGCAAAGCAACAGATGCAGTCGCTGGGCGATTTTTCGCTACCGCGATGAGCGTCTCGGCTGGATGAAGACTCGTATATATTGTGCTCGAGTTTGAACGGTTATCGAAGCTAGGATTGATGGTCTCCGAGGATGCGATGTGTCGATGCTGATACGGGACGGCCTCGATGAATGATGGGCGAGCTTGACGTAGTCACTAAATCTAGTGGATTTGGAGGCTCTAACTTTGCTGTGCTCAACGAGAAAGCTATCCAACGTCGAGCTTGAGGTGCTGCCATATAGTACCTAGTTGCGTTCAAGAATTGATCAACGATGCAGATCGTGGGATATAGTGATGCGCGGGCTCGGGCTGGGCTCAGAGCCTCGGGCTTGGGCTCGGCTTGGAGTAGTGATGTCATCGGTTGGTTTGAACCGACGGTTTAACCCACTTGGTTCCAAACCGGACCGGACCGGGACAAAAATCTGGTTTGGCCAAACCGGTTTGGTAAACCGGTTTCGGCCCGGTTTACAAACCAATAAACTGGTTTAAACCAGATATAAATAGCTAATTTTTTTTTTGTACATTTGTATTGCTAGAAGCCTAATTCCCAGTACAGTATATTGTATTGAGGCTAATACTATCAAAATTGTGCAAAATTTGGGACACCTGAACTTTTCTTCGCCGGCTCCGAAAAAGTATTTTGCGTTTTTCTCAGTGAGTTTGTGCCTATTTGTATCACTTTGTATACCAAATTGAAGCCCTAGACGAGGGGCACAAGTTCATCAAAAAAAAATATCGTGGGAAAATTATGTAAGCACAAAAGTTGCTCGCCGCTGTCACTATCATTGTGCTCGCCGGCGCTAAAAATCTCGCATGGAAGATTTTTGGCGCCGGCGAGCACAAGTATTCGACATTGTAACATTTTGTCAGGGTTTGACTCAACACAGAACCTTGATCAACTCGCTTTATACACGTTTATTCCTTGAAAAAAAAACTATCATTTTGGTGGTTTAAACCATGGTGAACCGGGTTGAACCGGTTTGAGCCCAAACCGGCCATGTTTTGGCGGTTTGTAAACCGCCGGAAACCGGACCGCGCGGTTTGCGGACCGGTTCAAACCCAAACCAACCGATGGCAACACTAGCTTGGAGGGCTCAGGCTCACCAAAATCAAAGCCCGAGCCTTGAGCCTAAGCCCGACGTCAAAGCCCTGGGCTTGGGCCTGGGCCAGGGCTTGAGTAACAACGTACATAAGGCTGCACAAAAAAGAATAAGCATGTCAGATTGTGTGATATATAGCCCGTAAAGTATACTACTACTTGGTGGTACGTGGATTGAAGGTACAAGTTGCATAAGTTCTGGATTTGATGGCGAGAAGACACTGGTCAGTGGGTACTTGGTGAGTACTAACCTCAGCAAAAAACTGAATGGGTAACTTACCATTAGTCTCGGGGGTCCATAATACTAGAACAAGCGGAATAGCCAACACAAAACTACATTTCACTTGTGGATGTAGGGGAGGGCCCAGGCCCAGGGCTTGGGCTCACAAAATTTCGAGCCCGAGCCCTAAGCCTCCCAAAGCCCTCTGCCAGGGCTGGGCTGGGCTTTTCAAGCCCCGGGCTAGGCTTGGGCTTGCCAGGGCTCAAGCCTGAGCCCGCACATCACTAGTGGGATACTCACCGGCGCGGGGTTCAACGGAACGGACTAGACTATGCACACACAGACGCCCACAACCAGGTAAGCTATCTCAAACACTCCACTCAAGCCAAATGAGTATCGGTCTGCGCTGCTGACAGTGACCTAGCACAAGCGCATTGGCAATATTTTGAACATAATCTCTTCAATTGTAGGTTGAACTGCAGAAATGGTACAGGGGGAAAGCATACGGAGTAAGATCTGAAGCGAGCGAACAGAATTAGTCTCGTGTAACCAGACTGACGATATCTACGTGACGACTTCGATGTACGTGTAGAACAGAATAGCGAGCACAGCGAAAGCGAGGAAGATGAAATGGATATTGCTGAGACCGATCAAGGACAGTGGGGGTCATAGATGTCGAACAGTCCTGTCTATAAAGTAGAACCAAAAATGAGTGCGCAATCTCAGGGGGAATAGATAACACGGGAAACCTACCCAGGCCCCAGTCTGGCACCGAGTTGCATAATAGGAGGCTCCGCCCCATCGTAGTGGGGTGGTAGCACCTGAAAAGAGAAGGGCGGTAAAGACGAGAGTTAAGTAGAGTTGAGCGGGAACTAGACATACACATTCGCAACCACTCGTCTTGTTCTGCGTTATGGTCGAGTCGAGCTTCCACGCGCTGTTTCAACCCGATTAAGTACCAGCCCAAGAATCAATAACCGTAGTCTACTCACTTTAACGTTCGACTCCGCACAACCCTGTTGGGGGGAGGGGGAGAGAAAGAAATCAGCTTCGGAGCCCAAGACTCCCAGAATCGATCGACAAGGAACTCACATGATCCCACGGATCCTTAAACATAGGACGACACTCCGGCACATTAAAATCAACCCACCAATGTCCCCTCACCCTCCCCGACGCCTCATCTCGCTCACACCAATCCGGAATCCTCTCCTTCACACCAAAAAAATTGTGCGGGACTTGTTTACACGCCTCGAGCCCATCCAAATCCTTCACCTCGTACATGAGCCCCCAAAATTTCTTGACGTTGTACTGTTCGCATCGCCAATCTCGTTGGAGGTCCAGCCAGTAAGGTGTACAGCTGTTAGCTCCTTTATCTACGAAACGCGCGACGTAGACGGCTTCTCCTCCTCCTCCTCCTCCTCCGGCTGGTGTTCGTTCGAGGTGACATTCTTCGGGGAGAAGAGCACGGTGGTCGATCGTGACCGGTGTCTTCATACACGATTGGTGAGGATCGAGACCTGGTGGGACGCGTGATGGAGACATATACGCTGAATACCCTCGTGTCTTGTATCCCAAACACTTTTCGTCTGGTATAGGGGTCTGGGTACCAGCTGGGACGGGATCCCATGTAGGAATGCACCCTCCCTCGTCGAAATCGACGACCCATTTCCCTCGTGTGATCGTGCAAGGGACGGTACGGAGCTCACCGTCCTCCTCCTCCGTGTAGCGTTCACACTCCGTCAACTCGGAGTAGCACGAGAAAGGGTGTGGGATGGTTCGACCGTGGATCGTGATGGGGATATCTGAGCAGGCGTCGATGGGGTGGAACCCTTCGGGCATGTCGGGTAGATGAGCCGTGTAGGTTCGAGTGCCGATTGAGGTGCAGTGGGGAGAGGCGGTGAGGTTTATCCATGTTGTTCGGATGGGTTTGGGAGCACATTTGGGGTCTTCGACTGTAAAACGCGCGACGTAGACGTCTTCTCCAGCTGAGGTTTTCTCGAGGCGGCATTCTTCGGGGAGAAAGACCTGATGGTCGATCGTAGCAGGCGTCTTCAAACACGATTGGTGAGGATCGAGGCCTGGTGGGACGCGTGAGGGGGACATGTACGCTGAATATGCCCGCGTCTTGGACGACAAGCAATTGGGGTCTGGTACGGGGTTCTGTGTGCCGAGAGGTACCGGGTCCCACGTAGGTTCACATCCTCCCTCTTCGAAATCGACAACCCATTCGCCTCGTGTGATCGTGCAGGGGACGGCGTGGAGTTGTCCGTCATCCGAGTTGTGGCGTTGACATTGCGTGAATTCTGACCAACACGAGAAAGGGTGTTCGATGGTCCTTCCGTGGATGATGATGGGGATATCTGAGCAGAAGTTGCGAGGGTGAAAGCCTTCAGGCATGTCAGGCAGATTAGCTGTGTAAGTTCGAGTGCCGATGGAGGAGCAGCTCAGAGAGGCGGTCAGGTTGACCCAGGTCGTTCCGATCGGTGTAGATGGGATGTAGGTGCTGGAGGAAAAGTAATGTTGGAGGAAGGTGAAAGTGACGATACCGCTGTAGACTGTGATGAACATGAAGATCCATTTCACGAATCTCGGCTGGTTCGAGACTTTTGGGGGCGAAGAGGGAAGTAAAGGTGTGGTTTGGTCGACTGGCGGCAAGTTGTCGTTGTATTGCGGATCTACCGAGACGTACGACGGCGGCGGGCTCCCACCAGTGGTGCGGAAACTTGATGGCATTGGCATTTTGAATTGAAACAACCTGAATGGTTACGAGTTATTGAAGAAATCCCAGGGGGTCAAAGCAAGCCTTACCCTCTGACTTCTGGACAGTCTCGACCTCGAATTCTCCCAACACTTAGTGGCTGGCTCAGGTATGTCCGTTTCGCCCTCGATAGCCTCCTTGGGAGTGCTAGAAAGCTGCACCACCAGGAGTCTCGAGGTGGAAGGATAAGGGAAGGGTACGGCTTTAGAGAGCTTTACAGCTCTTTTAATGCTGTGGGCCGTTTGGTAAGCATTGTTGTTGTGGGCGTGTGTGGGGTTCGCTGGCCGGCCCGGTTTCTAGACACCAGCACCTTGCCTTGCGCAATGCATACTGACATTAGAGTGGATCGCGTGCTGTGGAGGTTCTAACTATTTACATGTCATCTAAGGCTTGATCAAGCACCACGAATCATAAATGCGACCTATCACTATCATGTTCCCACTGCATCCCAAGTCCGTAAAACCTTCCCCCCCCCCCCCCAATGGATCGGAGACATATCCGAAAACGTACCAGCAGATACGATAGAGGTTCCTGAGAGTGCCCTTGGAATGTGACGAATCCCTTGGCCTGACGTTGCATCGGACTGGAGCAGTCGTAGCTATCGTAAACAGATATCATTATGCCCGACGTCTGACGGACTTTGATTGAGCCGAGCACTAGTACGATTGGAAGCTTTCAAAATGTGAAGGAGAAGGAGATCGATGAAGTTTGCTTTTCGGATTCGGGGTGATGCGGATTGGTGCTACACTGGCTCGATGATAATAGATATACATCATCGTAAAAGAGCACGGGCCCTCAAGTCAAGCAGGGCAGTGATAGTCACTGAACAAAATATATCAGAATCGTCATGGTAGTTCGAGTTGGACCGCTTTTCAAAAATACGCACTTGGAGACAACACACCATCCAATTTCCTTCTCCGTCCAACTTGTATTGATCACTCTTGATGCGTCGTTTTGTGTACATTGTCGAGAGGAAAGCGTATTCGGAATGGGTTTGACGATGAGCCCAAAGCAAGAGCTTTAAGGAGCTGGGACGTTATTGAGGTCGTCGTGGGGGACACGATGAGCGCAGGAGAGGTGTACGAGTCATCGTCGGAAGTAGAGTGTTGCAGCCGTGTTCGATGTTTATCCATCCTGTCGACTAGTGGAATTCCTGGTCAGGTCAGCTCGAACCCCGCCGACTGTCGGATTCTCCCATCTCCTCTCTCAGTTTGACACCGATTTCGAAGGGTAAAGATTGTCTGCACAGGAGCCTTACGAATAGTCAATAGTACTGAGCAAAAAATGAATCAGAATCGTCGCAAATTCGACCGCTTTTTTTTCCACAAACACGCACCTAAAAGTCTCTACAATCTTCCGCTCCACAGCCAGCCGTGTTTCGATCCACATCTCTCTCCGGCAAGACTTGTATATTGTCGGGGGTTCGGAAGGTGTTTGGCGGTCCAAGTACGAGTTCAAAGTCGAGTCGATTACGTCACCACTGTCGGCATCGCAATTTCCTCAGAGTCTGCTCGATGTTTCTCTCGCGCTCCCATCGTCAAACTGACTCCTTTCCAGCAATCCATGACCAAAGTTTGGAGGAACCACTCAAAGGGTACAACAATCATCAAGTCTGGTCTGGTAACCATCCACTATGCATGGAATACCCTCTGTTCAACGTTCAACGCTGCTGGTGCGCTTTAGTACCGACGGAATGCGTCGATCCATGAGAGCGACGGACAATCTCTCCCCTACAGCGCTCGAGGACAATAAACTTCCGGTACACCACCTCCACCGGCTTCTCAAACGCTGTACTGAAGCAAATATTGATAATCCTCCATGGCTTCCTCCACCATCTTCCGCAGAACTCGGGCCGTGTCCTCATCCCATTCCTCCATCCATTTCCTTTCCTCCGTCTCGATATCTAAAGGCTTGTTGTATTCCTTCCAATAGATTCGATCAGTACCGGTCGTAGCAACCTGCAGCACACTCACCGGATCCAAAACGACACGAGGTAAAATGGATGGTCCATTGTCAAGAATCGCTTGCCCTAACAAACAAAATGACAGAACGATTAGAGGTTTCGACGCTCCAACATCATCTCCCCCCCTCACCTTCAACTCAGCATCTAGAGCGTTCTTCTGCAAGTCATCCAGAGAGTTCTGCCAGCTAGCTTCCGATACAGTATCGTCATCTAGCCCGGAAGCGTCACGCATTGCTTTAGGGCACAATGACGTCTGCATATCAACCCCGAACTGATATACGAGCCCGCAGGTTAGTGTGTGGGTCGATTGAAATGCTGGATGCCCACTAGGAAGCTGACAGAAGAGATGAGAGGCGGATCGTGGATGGGCAAAGACATAGACACGACGACGATTTTGCTCAGCTATGATTGTCAGTGCAAATACCGGTGGGGGAAGGAGTGTATCTGGTAAGCTAAGCTAGCTCGATTCACCTTCCGAGACGTCCAGCTACTTATACTGTACCATTTCAAGATGTTCGACAGGTCACAGGTCACAGAGGACCCAATGTCACCTGGAATCGAGTCAAAACGCTTCCAAAAATGGCCGTTTCCGCCAAATTCCTGTCGAATTTTTTCCTTCTCAGCCTCCACTCGGCTTTCTCTTCAACCGAACAGCTGTTCTTCTTTCTCTCCCCCGCAACACGCGTCGGTTTCGGCCGTAACAGTCTTTTTGTACATGTGCCATACGCCGTCGAATCTCCCTCATTCTTCCAGGTACGGCGGGACAAGCATTGACACGGACCTATTTCGAGTTTCGCTGATCTTTTTGAGAAACTCACGCTTTCTTCTCCGCTTATGCTTAGGTGGTTGGTATGTATCAAAGAAAAAAAGAAAAAAAAAAACGACAACGATGAATTGATTGAACGAGCACCGTGGGAGAGAGACCGCTATGTAACTCGGCAGTCCCCGACTTTCCGTCGATCGCACGCCCACAAGGATCCACGAGTCCCTAGCTTTCTCACACGCTGTACTGAAGCAAATATTGATAATCTTCCATGGCTTCCTGCACCAGCTTCCGCAAAACTCTAGCCGTGTCCTCATCCCATTCTTCCGCCCACTTCTCTTCCTCCGTGTCAATATCCAAAGGCTTGTTGAATTTCTTCCAAGAGATCCGATCAGTATCAGTCATAGCAATCCACAACATTGAACACTCACCGGATCCAAAACAACACCACTCGACTCATTCAAAGTCTTGAAAAAAGTGCCTTCAAACTTGGAACCTTTCCAAACTTCGGGTTTATCCCAATTATATCTTATCCCTCCCTCGTCCAACCCTAACATATCGCACACCTTCTTCATCTGACCTTGCGGATCCTTCACCAACCTCTCTCCGTCTACAACAACAGGTAGGGTTGCATCCGTAAAGTCTTTCTCGGTCTCCACCCCCCTATAGGACTTGAAGGAATCAAAAATCAACCTCGCCCATTTATAACTCGTGAAAACAGGCAATTCGGGATGCGAAAGGTCCACTCCGACATCGCTATTTAGGAACGCTCGATAAGCGGAAGGGGTTGAATGGGCGGGGTGACGGATAGTTATAACGGGCCTGAACGAGAAGAAGAAGCGATCCGGGATGAGAGTTGGGTTTGAATAGAGTTTCAGATCGAGCTCTCTGTCCTCTGCAGCCCCGAGGGTAGATGCATTCATTGGAACGTCCAACTTGTAATCCACGACTACCGGCGCTGGCCAAGTCGTGCGCCCCGGCACGTCGATGTGGGAGTTGATGAACGAGGACGACATGAGGTGGTATGGATGGTCCATTGTCAAGAATTGCTTGCCCTAACAAACAAAATCACGAATCACGATCAAACTCCTGAAGGATTTGATATTGAACACTATTTCGCACTCACATTCGACTCAGCATCTAGAGCGCTCCTCTGCAAGTCATCCAGAGAGTTCTGCAAACTCAGATTCGATACAGTATCGTCATCTAGCCCGGAAGCATCACGCATTGCTTTCGGGTCTAATGACGCCTGCATATCAACGCCGAATTGATGTGCGGGCCCGAAAGTTAGTGGGCGGGTCGATTGAAATGCTGGATGCCCACTGAGAAGCTGGTAGAAGAGATGAGAGGCAGAGCGTGGGTGGGCAAAGACATAGACACGACGATGTTGCTCTGAAGCCATGATTGTTAGTGCCAATACCTGGGGAAGGTGAGCTTGGTTGACCTCTTCCGAGATGTCCAGCTGCTTATATACGTCCCCACTGTTACGGTGATATTGGAGGCATGGGGCATGGGACGAGTGAATAGTGGAATAATGGCCTGCTGACTGAGTGTGTGAACGGCCCGTGTGTCTCACTCCTCTGTTCAAGATGGCAGGTTTCTCAGCCTTCACCCTCGGCTTTTTCCCGAACCGGTGTGATATACGAACAGTGATTCTTCTCTTCCCGCGATTCGCTTTTACATATGCACAGTGCCATCATGCCGTCAAACCTCCCTAATTCTTTGAGGTAAGGCAGGACAAGCACTAACACGTACACGGACTTAATCGCCGTGGAAGGCTTTGGACAAATATCTCCCGAAATTTATTCCGACAAGTTTGATGAAGGGAGAGCATTTCCCTGGTTGTAGTGGTGAAGAGAAGAGACTCCAGGTCGAATCACTGTTCGTGTACGAAAGCGTCGGTTTGAACATTAGGTGTGTGTCGCCTTCTTCTAGTCACTGCCGAACGCTCACGTATTTACTTGTGAGTAGATGTGTGATTTCGGGGACATTGTTTGGTTTATCTTTAGTATCAACTTTGAGATACAAGGTGCCAGGGAGACAAGAGCGTAGGTTCGACACGCTTAGGTGCATCCTTTGATTTTTTAACTGACAGAGGAGCTGGGAACCATTGTGGCCCGCCAGAATAGGGGTGGGCGTTGTCCGCGCATGTATACCCGGAGAGAGAGACCGTGTGACTCAGGAATCCCCGAATTTCCGTTGATCTGATGCCCACAAGGTTCCACAAGTCCCATGTGATGGGAAGGGAAAGGTCCCCATAGAACCTTGGACTACTAGGACATGTTCCCTATTGGCAGCACTGGGGAGTTGTCACCGGTTCGGCTGCAATTCTCTTTTTCTGGACGGGTTTGATAGCTATTCAAACCCAAGTCCGACTCGTAGGACCTCAATAGACGGTATCAATAAGCTGCCGAGATGGTTCCCGATCCAGGTCAGAGTCGACCCCCCGAGTTGCTCTCAGCTCTTGGAACGTTTTTGAGAGACGACCCATGAATATCACACAAATCTCTCTCCGATCTGCCATCCCGAGTGCGTCTTTGAAGCACTTGGTGCATTGACTATAAAGTTTGAACCCGAGTGAGCACCGATTCTGGGGTCTCTTCGCGAGTCATTGAATGTATATAGTATGTAAGTCATTGATCGCCGTGCATGAGATTCGACAAATGCACAAATGCAGAGTCCGGGGAACCGTGCGTACTTGTCCAAAACGTTCGAGTTATTTATAGACTCGCTGCCCGATGAGTCAACAGTGGTCTTTTTTTACGTCTTCAACATGAAGTCGTTGAAGTTTCCTCTGAATATATATAGAAATGCAGGAAT